>VZRL01005594.1:1408070-1418646 GCA_013397895.1 Origma solitaria
ACTCCAAAGCCACTCTGAAGTATTGCAGACGTTTCAGCCCTACAAGGCCCTTCTGACCTTATCACAGCTGCTCTAACATCTCACACAAAGACTTGTTTTGCTCATGCTTTGTGCGTCGAAATGGTGTCTGCCTCCATAAGCACAGAGACAGGAATGGGCTGGAATTTGGTTGTAAATCACTGACAGAGGTGCAGAGCAGCTTCGAGTCCCTGAGGCTCTGCAGCAATCTTTTCTCTGGCATCTTTTGCAAGTCTCTGGAAAGGTTATAAATCAAGAGTGCTGACTTGGCTACCACAGTGTTGAAAAGCAAATCGGAGAACATTAAAATACAAAAAATCCATTCAGGGATAGCATGTGCACCATCATATTTAACTAAGGGAAGAATCATTCATTGATCTCACGTAAGAAAAAGTCCAAAGTGATTTAACAAGCCAGATCATCAGCTGGAATAAATCCATTTAACTGTACTGATCCAGCGACTTTAGTGCCTAAATATCATGTTGTTATGCACCTAAAAGCTGCCTACATTGACATTTGACAAATACATACCTTTATGCACACCTCATATGCCATTTCACAAACTCACAGTTTCTGAAGTGTACTAACAAATCAGAATTTAGAATTAAGAAAGTGTATTAATCACCATGAGCGGGTGAGTACAGCCTCAAGAAAAGCACTTAGGCAAAGTCTACCCAAGGGATAGAGCTCTATGAGCACTTCCCAAATAAAACCAGAAATTGTTTTAATTTTAGCAGTTCTAACTGCATTTAAAATTAAGTGCTCTAGGAAGGTTAAAACTTTAATGATTTGACTTTGTAATGACTGCATAAACCATCATTGTTTAAACCAAAGTTCATCCATCAACAGTAAATACAGCATTAATCATTAGTTCAATCACATTAAGTTAATCTTTCTCTCATTCATAAAGTGCTCTCCTGGTAAACATGAATAAATGATAGCCATTAGGAACTTGAATTACCCGTTGTAGAGATCACTTAGAAGAGTACCTAGAAGGAATAAAAACCAACCAGCCTATTCTTCCATAGTGAGGGTTGGAAAATGAATTAAACCCTTGGACATATTTCCATTTGACATTTGTAAAAGCAGAACACCTGCTGTAAACAAGTGCTAATAGTTAGGTGAAAGGGATACTTTTTCAACATTATGGGTTTGCATAATATTGCATAAACTGCACCATGTAATCTCTCCTCAGACAAATGCTCAGTCTCCATTCTGCTTTTATGCTCATGCAATTGTGTTTTTAAAGCACTTACATGACCACACATCATTGCTGACATGATTCTCAGGACCTTGCCCTCAAAGGATGGATGGCCGGGAAAGAGACTACAGCCAGCTCCGTGGTCCTTCTCACCTATGATCCCATTCTCAAACCCAGCTCCTTGCTCTCTGGGCAGTGTAGATGCCCAGGGTATTTAGGGATGCTTTCCTGGAGCCAAAGGCCCTCATTAACCTGCAGTGAGGTGCGTGGTATTTTCAGGGACCAACACTGTAGGCTGGCACCTGGATCTCTCACCTCCGAGACACAGTGTTCCTCAGTGGGTAAATCTGTGCATCCCTTTAGTTAAAACTCACTCTATTCCCGTAAATTTGTGTGTTTGGCTGCACAGGGGAAGGACTTGAACAGGAGAAGTCCATCTGCCCAAGTCTACCTGATGGTTAGAACACTCCTTCAGGGCAGCCCTGGATTTTGACCATTCCTTGGTGGAGTAGTCCCAGCGGTGGGCAACCCTTAAAGACAGTTTTCCAGATACCAGCGAGAACCCTGGCCGTTTGTGATATTTTTTAGAAGCAGTTATTTGCATCTGACAGTGCTTGTATAATATGACTACCGGGATTTTTAGAAGACCAACATGGTAAAATTTCCAGAAGCTCTCACTGTAACTTGTGTAAAGGCTTGCACTGCAAGCTAGAGCATGGAAGATGTCTTCATCATCATGTGGTATTGTTTGAGTTTTCAATATTTCTGTTTTAGATAATTGAAAAAGAAAAACCCCCACAACCAAGCAGGTAGCATGCTTTTATAAGAACTCAAAAAATTCCCTAAGAAGGCATTTTGCTTGTAGCTACTAAGCTCACTATCACTTATCCTATGTTTCTTGGCGTTTCTCTGAAGCATCTTGCACTAGCTATGGTTAAAACCAGGACCAGGACCAGGGCTTGCTATTAGACTGTTTCCAGACCCTTTTTTCTTTCCTCACTTTCTTTCTAATATAAGAACTCCCTAGCTCTTCCTCTGCTTGTGGCTTCAATATAAAAAAATGCTTTTATTATCTGCTCCAGTGCAAGGCTTTCCTGAAAGCATGAAGGAAGTAAAACCCAATTGGTATGCTTTCCATAACCCTGCAGGTATTGTCTAAAGAATAGTTTCATTTTGTTTTCATTTGAAAATATATTTGGTAACTATAAATGTGTAAGTAATCAATTCCCACTCTTCCATTCCACACAATAAAAAATAGATATTTGCCATTGGTATACACAGAAATTGCCTTCAAAGATACATGAAATTGAAGAAATAAATTTGTAATTTGGTTAATAGACAAAAATACCCTTCTTGTGTTGGAGAAAGGTGTACTGAAGTAGGACACAAAGCTATTTTTCCAGAGCTCACTGCAGATAACAGCTCTAAGAGCTGCGTCTCCAGTGCCTAGATATAGTCCAGCCAACTGAAATGCATTTATCAGCCAGGGTGTGAGCTGCTTGCTTGGTGGGTGTTACACCAGACCAGATTACAATGTTGTGTAGTCTTATCTTAAAACAGGTACATGATGGAGGAGGGTGACAACAGCTCTCGACATTCCAGAGGGGTTTATGAACCAGGCTGGTGGGAGCTGCCGTGAATAAAGGATGCACTCTCAGTACCGCTTCAGCGCCTACCTTCAGAAGCATTTCCTCGTGTTGCGGGTTCTCTGAATCGTACGGCTCTCGGCGCAGCTTCTCGACCTCTGCAATGAGATTTCTGTACCCCACAATCTGCAGCAGGCACGCCTGGAGGGATACTCCCAACCTGAGGGGGGAATGAGCAACATAATCCAACTCAATCATGTATAGCCATGAAACAGAGCTACCATGCACTCGCACATTTAATACACATGACTAGCGTTGCATCCGTGAATTCATAGTCTAACACTTCACTTGCAACAGGAAAATTTCCAAGAGATCGATACTACGTTAAACAAGGCACTGTGAAATGCATATTCTCATTTAGTGCCTTATTTAGATGATAATATTTGGGATTTTTTTTAAAACCATGAACAGTTATTTTTCACATTGAAATCACATTATAACTATACACAGCAGCACTGAATGACTATAACAAGCACATTACTGAATCTTTCTCCTCGTTCCAATGACAGCTTCTCAAACAATTCCCTGGGATCAGAGATGCGAACTTGAAAAGGGCTGAGGGGGGGAGAGAAAACTCAGCAACAAGCTAAAAATAATCATTTTGCTTCTGTGCAACAAAAGCTAGCATAAAGAAGCCAAAACCCTGAAGTAATACAGTTTCAAAGATCTGCCTCCAGGCAGATTTGGCTTTTGTCTCATGTTAAGAATAATCATAATGGTTCTCTTTTCATTAAAATGCAGATTTTTGTGTTTCCTTTTTACATTTCCTGATGCATCATCAACAAAACCAAAACCAACACACATGAAATAGTTACCCTCAAAAAAAGCCAACCCAAATTTTTAAAAGCCCACTAAGAAACCCTGCACCAAACAACAGCTTTACATTAAGATTTTATAATACAAAATGCAAGTCATGCTGTATGCAACTGCCATGCTCATAGAAATATTTGCTTATACATGGGAATAAGCCCTTTAATATTTAATAGTGTCTAAAATGATTTGAACACCCTAGTATGAATTTGGAGGGCAAACTAAGTGTGCAACCTTATTCCTCTGTGGAACACAGGCTGCACTGATATTAAGCTGCACAGATTCCTCATCTGTCGTGTCTGATATACCGAAACATTTTGTTTATTCCGTAATACTTTTATATTTTCTGAACAGAAGGATTTTCACTGCTTATCTTTTGAGGCAGGTCCTGCTTGTCTAAATTGATCTCCTTCTATGGCAAGGTGACCTGACTAGTGGATCAGGGAAAGGATGTGGGTATTGTCTACCTGAACTTTACTAAGGCCTTTGATGCTGTTTTCCTCAGCATTCTACAAGAGCCAGCGGCTCATGGCTTGGGTGGGTGCACTGTTCACTGGGTAAAACACTGTCTGGATGGCCAAGCCCAGAGAGTGGCGGGGAATGGAGTCACGTCCATTGGGGGCTGTCACCAGTGGTGTCCCTCAGGGCTCTGTTTGGGACAAGTTCTGTTTAATATCTTTATCGATGATCTGGATGAGAGGACCAAATGCATCCTCAGTCAGTTTGCAGCTGATACCAAGCTGGGTGGGAGTGTTGATCTGCTGGAGGGCAGGAAAGCCCTGCAGAGGGATACAGACGGGTTGGATCCATGGACCAAGGCCAATTGTATGAGGCTCAGCAAAGCAAAGCACTGGGCCCCCAACGCAAGAAAGACACTGAGGGGCTGGAGCGTGTCCAGAGAAGGGCAGCGGAGCTGGGGAAGGGTCTGGAGCACAAGTGCTGTGAGGAGCAGCTGAGGGAGCTGGGGGTGTTTAGCCTGGAGAAAAGGAGGCTCAGGGGGCACCTTGTCACTCTCTAGAACTGCCTGAAAGGAGGCTGTGGCCAGGTGAGGTTGGTCTCTTCTCCTAAGTAACAAGTGACAGGACAAGAGGAAATGGCCTCAGTTTGCCCCAGAAGAAGTCTAAATTAGATATTACAGAGAATTTCTTCACTAAAAGGTGTGTCAAGCCTTGAAACAGGCTGCCCAGGGAAGTAGTAGACTCACCATCCTTGGAGGTATTTAAAAGGCGTGTAGGTGTGGCACTTATGGACATGGATTAGCAGTAGATTTGGCAGTGATGGCTTAACTGTTGGATTTGAGGATTTTAAACCTTTTCTAACCTAAATGATTCCATGGTTAATCTACAGAATCAGAGATGTCAGCATTAGACCATTTCTCATGCTGCGATTTTATCCCATTTGAGGCTATAGCCCTTTCAGACAGAAAAAGCTCCACAGCATTTTCCATCCTTTGCTGGGTTTTTCATTTGTTTGGTGGGGTTTTTGGTTTGTTTTTTTGTTTGTTTTTTTCTTGTTTTAACACAGTTCACTAGCTATAGCCTCCAATTTTACAGAAAGACTGCATTTCAAAGGAAGCTGAAAAGCCTGACAGGCTGAATGACTGTAGAGTATCACTAAACCACAACCATAATGTTTTTAACTTCTCTATAGAATAGTTTAGAGCAGTACCACACAGGCTGTAGCAAAGCAGAGCAATTTTATATTAAAAAAATGTTTTTAAGAACCAAGATGCACAACACATTCAAAGTAAACCATGTTTGCACTTTATCTAAAGGCTCCATGCAATGTTATTTGGGCGAGGGTATGGGGGTTGAATTAGATTTCCCACCTTCCTTTTCATTAAGGCTTTGTTGTTCTTGCCAAACACAGGGTGTGGGTAAGCTGCTGATGTCCCACACCTCCTCCTTGCCATCCTTGTGCCGGCTGTGTCAGTTCTCAGAGCACAGGAGCAATGTACCTGGGCTTGCAGCCGCACCGCCCTCAGCTCCAGGTGCCCCACCAGACGGAGGCAAGTCCAAAACTGGAGCAGGGGAACTAGCTGATCATTAAATTCCCTACCAGCCCAAGCCTTTCCGGGATTCTGTGCCTACTTCCATAGTTAGTGTAGACTGCACATGTTATTCAACCTACTTGCTGCTACCACTAAATACACACACTTATCTCAGAGGCATTGATAAATGAAAATTACTGTGGGGTGCCTTCTCCTCTCCAGATCACAACAGCCCACAGCCTTCAAGAACAGCCCAGTGCAAGCACCCCTGGGATGCTAGTTCAGCTCTGCAAAGATGCTACATTAACAAAAATGACTGCATACTGATTTGCAGAAACACATACAGTATGACACATGTCCCCTTGTCCTTACCGCAGGAGATTTTAAGTCTCTGCCATGCAACAAAATGCTATCATTTTTAAACAAGACAGTTTGGATGAAGGTTTTTTATGTTCAAGAGAAGGCAAGGCATTGGACTTTCCTTAATCATGTCTAAAGAAATAGCTGACCTGCTTTTGCTCAAATTTCTCCAGAGAACTTCAATATAAAATAAATGGCTCACATGTAAAACTTCAGTGCAGATGTCTAAAGTTTAGCAGAAATATGATTAATTTAAGGTGCTCAGAGCCTCACCCAGACTGGCCTTAAACACTTCCAGGGATGGGGCAGCCACAATTTCTCTGGACAACCTGTTCCAGTGCCTCATCACCCTCACAGGGAAGAATGCCTTCCTAATAGCCAATCTAAACACACTCTCTTTCAGTTTGAATCCATTCCCTCTTGTCCATTCACTACATGCTCTTGCTACTCAAAGGGCCACACAGAGCCTTTCTAAGAAGCCATCACTGTCCCTGCCAGGACCCCTGGTTCGGTGGTATTTTATCACTGAGGAAGTAGCCTTCATAAATTCACACATCAACAACATACTAAGCGAGATAAAAGACTCAGGATTTGCCTGTTAAATCACGATAAAAGATCATTCTTTTTCACATCAGTTTTTTGACAGGAAAGCTTAAATTAGAGTTTTATGCTGAGAGACAGAATTAATCTTCAAATTGTGCGCCACAATAACTATGGAAAACCAGGTCTCCATGGACCCAGCTGCTGAGGAAATCAGTAATTCCCACTTGCTCTGTAAGGAAATGATGAACTTACTGTGGATTTATATCTGGATTAATCCTTTTCAGCTCCATGATGTCATCTATTGTTTTTTCAATAGCATCAGGGTGAACATTTACTGATGTTTGCAGCCGCTAAAAAGAGGTTTTAAACACACATTAATTCTTATAGAAGTTATTCCTAAACAGAAGTTAACAATGTTAAATTTGATATCTGAAAGCTTCTACATTAAGAGCCCAGAAGACCCAAGTCAACACACATGCACAGCTTTCCAGACTATTCAACCTTACTGACTCATTCCAGAGCACTTGCCCTGTAAGAACTCGAGTCCCTTCACCCTTGTAGTCAGTTTATAGCATTTCTGTGGCTGCTGTCAGTGAAGATGATCAAAGGCCTCAGTGCAGCTCAAGAAGCAGCTTCAGACCATCCATGTTAACCTTCATTTCACATTCCCTCTCCCAACATGTTGCAGTAACACAGCAAAACATTCTTTCCTTCCTTTCACATGTAATTGCTATTTGTAGAAATGCCCCTGGAAGTTCAGTATTCAAAAACCAACATGCCATCTGAAAATTTAAGAGGCTGACCTTTCCTGTGCTTTGTCTCAAAACAATGCAATTGCTTAAATACAAGCTTTTAAATAAGATTCTGCCTTTCTGTTTGTGCTGGAAATACATTTGGAAGCACTGTGCTGAACTAAGAGCTACATGACATCACTTTTGCTAAGGCTGAGGTAAGCTTTTCAACATCACTGACTCTTGTGACAAAGGCTGAAGGATGCTATTTAACATATATACAAATGCCTTAGAGAAGAACTTAGGTTAGCACAACTACTAATACACTAAAAGGATGAAGTGAAAGAAGCTTTTCTCTATTAATGAATTTAAGAGGAAAGGAGGGAACAAAGTTGTGAAAGATGTATTCCGGACAAAAAACCTCTTTTTCTTTTTTCTAAGTGTGGAAGTGACTGACTGCAGATTCCAGATATTCTAAGACAGGATGAGGAATCATCCAAGAACCCCCAAATTACAATACATCACTCTCATCATCTCCACCATGGCAAATTGTCCCCTTGATTCCATCATTTCCACAGTGGGCCTGTCCCTGGAGCACAAGACACTCTACCTAACTTTGCAAGATCAACTGCTATTGCAGACTCGAGACCCTCTTCAGTGGAAAATGGTTTTAATGCAAAATCATATCAAACCTTAAAGTGATGTTTTGGGGGGGAGCAAACAGCAGACTGAACAAAGCAACAGGACAGGACACAACAGAAAAGGTGAACAATGGGATCTTTCACTCACCTTACTTTTTGAACCTTTCAAGGATGCCTCTGTAAGGGAACAGTATTTGAAAGCATCATGTCAGACAAGCATGTTTACATTGGACCAATTTAACAACTTATTTCTAACAACGATGTCATACTATTTTTAGTATATGCAGAAAGTTACAAAGGCATGCAGAACTAAGTATTTTGCAGTTACCTATTTTCATAGTTCTGGCAGCTCCAGGTTTGGTATTGTAACAGATCCTTTGCAATTCACATTGACCTGTTAGTTTCCTGACCACGAACTTCAGGCAGCGCCACAAGCATTTGCAGTAGAAGTACAGGCATACCTGGACAAACATCCTGGCAAAAGAAGAAGCCCAAAAATAAGAGTCTGGAGCAGGGTTTGTTTCAACATGATCACCACCCAAAACAGAAAGTACTTCCTCACACCAAAATCCCATTGCCTAAGGGCACCTTTAGAGCAAAAGCAGTAATCACACTACAAACACTTATCCTTGTAAATGTTAAATCGTTCTTTTCAGTGTCAGCCAACAAAACAACACACACAAAAAGCACCACTACTAGAAGCACAGAATAAGTCAACTCCAGAGTTTTCGAAAGTGTACTTAGAGAAAACCCTTTGTCCTCCTAAAATAAAAGCCTGTATAGCTCCTACCAATGCTTTGGGGAAACAGGACTACATGAGAAGGGAGTACAGCTCACCCTGATATAATGGATGCTGAGAATCCAAGGAGTCACCCTGGCTTAGTTTTGCCTGAGCAACCATCTGCTCCAAGCAGAGTGGTTGGTTATCCTAACACACTTGACAACCTGACAGCATTCATGTGAAGTCCCTAAAAATGACAATTAAGGAAATCAAAGCTTCTCTGCTTTCAGGAGAAAAGAACCTGTCCTGAGGATTGCTTCCCAAGATCAGCTGTTTCACAGCACTGATGCTGCACAGTTTCTCAAACTACAGAATTGAGAGTAAGCCAAGAAATCCCTTATTTAGCTACTGCAACTAGTTTTGAGCCCCAGCAACAGAAGACAGACTTTGAAAAACTGGATGTATTTCAGTGGAGATGATAGGGCTGGAGAGCAAACTCTGCGAGGGGAGGCTGGGAGAGCTGGGCTTGTTCCCACCTAAAGCAGGGATAGCTTTAGGGGGATCTAAGAGCAGCCCCCAGTGCCTGTGGGAAGACCTTGAAGGAGACAGAGCTGGGCTCTGGACAGTAGACAAGAGAGAGCAGTCCTAAGCTGAAACACAAGAGGATCAGCCTTGTGAGGAGAAGCTTTTCCCCCGTGAGGACAGTCAGGTAGTGGCAAAGGTTGCCCAGAGATGCTGTGCAGTCTCCTTCCTCGGTTTTTTAATACTGGAAAGAAGCCCTGAGCAGCCCAGTCTGGCCTCAATGCTAGCCCTGCTGTGAGCAGGGGGTTGGACTGGATGCCTGCTAAGGTCCCTTCAGTTATCCTGTGATCCTACAAAGCCTGAAAAGGGCTGCACACATGAGAAACACTCTATTTCAAACTTTGTTCATATTACAGCTGCTACCAAAGCCCACATATCGCTACCACAGTTACATAACACACCCCAAACCCATATTTAATGGGAAACAACTTATTTGGAAATAATTTAGCTTCCTTGTTTCTATGGCTATGAAGGCACAGATCCTGCCACATTACCCAACTATCTGTCAACCCCCACGGGGTGCATCAGGATCCACCCACAGTCCCTGGGTTCAGAAACACATCTCATAAAAGACAAATTGCAAAGATCTAACAGTAGGAACATTGTCATCTGGGCATGGTCCTTGGCTACATGGTCCTGGTGGAACAGGTGGATAGACTAGATAACCTCCACAGGTGTCTTCCAACCTCAGCTTCTCTATGATTATATTCTATGATGATATAATGGGAAAACATCAATGCAGCTTTGATATGCTAACCTGCTGTCGTGGGTTTGATCCTTGTTAAATGCCAGGCACTTACGACGTTTGCTTTCTATGCTCTCTCCTGCTGCAGCCATGCAGAGGAGAGGAAAAACTAACGCAAAAACACTGGACTTAAGAGTTGAGATAAGATCACTGATAAGGGGACGCATGAGATTCAGGGCAAGAGCAGGCGGGAAACTTAAAGTTGCAAAAAAAAGTGATTTATTAATCTAATAGAGTCAGAGGATAAACTGGAGATAAAAATATGCTCTTAAGACACCATTTCTTCACTGACCCCCCTTTCTCTCTTAAGGCACTGCTTCTCAGCTCACCCCCTCCCTCCTTTCCAACTATCTAACGACTCCTGGGCAGGGGCAGGGTGTGGAGTTTTTCTTAGGTCAGTCTATCACAATTCTTCTACTGCAGACACTGTTTCACTATTTCTCCATCCAACTAACAGATCCGGGCTAGGGCAAGGCATGTGGCTTTTCTCAGTCAGTCCAAGGCCACAATTCTTCTGCTACAAACACTGTTTCTCTACTCACCCCCTCCCTATTAAGGCCATTTCTCAGCTCACCCCCTCCCTCCTTC
>VZRL01005594.1:1418886-1441568 GCA_013397895.1 Origma solitaria
GCTGTGGGGGGTTCTCTGCATCCCCTGGACTCTATGGGCTGCAGGGGGACCACCTGCTCCCCCATGGCTTTCACCACGGCCGGCAGAGGGTTTTCAGCTCCGGCGCCTAGAGCACCTCCTCCCCCGCCTTCTCCACTGACCTTGGTGCCTCCATGTTGTTCTCCCTCACATATTTTTACCTCCTCCTCCTCCTTCCCTGGCTAAAAAGAAGTGCGTGCTCACATTGTTTTGATTTCTTCTTAAATATGTTTTCACAGAGGCGTAACTAACATCTCTAATTGGCCCAGGTTTGGCCAGCAGCATGTCCATCATCTTCAGAGCCATCAGAGATTGGCTCTGCTGGACATGGTGGAGAAATTTCCAGAATCTTTACTCAGGACATGCAGGAGCCATCTTTGTACCCCACCCTGTTCACTGGCAAAAACTGGGCCAGGCAAAACTACCACACCTGCCAACAAATATTCACAAATAATTTGGTCCATTGTGTTCTAAGCCTGTGGGTATGCATATTATCATTAGCCTATTATTTTCTGCTGTTGATGCTTTTAAAGGACAGTTATTTGTTAGCAGACTCTATTATCTTTTCAATAGACTGCAGTGATTATTTCAAAATACTGAATTCCATATACACAAATCAGTTATAAATATGTATATATGTACGTATGCAAAACTTGAAGAGCTCCATCACTTCCTAAAAACTTCCTGAAGGGCATGGTGTAGAAGGACATTTAAGTAAGGGAAGATGAATTAACGTGTGTTAATGTCCACACAGGAGTTTAATCTGCTTTATGTTAGCTCCAGCTTAATCATCTTTGAAGAGGGATTAAGCTATGGGAACTAAAGACATTTTATATCTAAATGGAAAGCATCCACACAAGTATTTAAAATGCTTTAAAAACATTCACTTTATCTTCACACTTTTAGTTAATTCACTTAGCACTCCCAAATGCCTGCATGCAGGCAAACCTCCTTGGTTTTGTGCAACAGGAAGCCTCTATTTTAGACACAAATTGACACCTAAAGAATGAGGAATCAGTCCCATGATGGAATCAAGCTTTAGACAAGAAAGAAGTTTCAGGTACTGACATGAAAGTATTTGGGTACCCCAACATCCACGACTCAAGATATGCCAGAACACACTACTGTGAGGAGTTAAATTGTGCTTCACAGCAGGTTATCACCTTCAATATCAAGAACACCAGGTACCAGGAGGCAAGGCCATCATCAGGCAAACAGCCATTCTTTATGCTTCCAACAGTCAGAAGCAGAATAATAAAATCAACACAGAATGATTTGGGTTGGAAGAGACCTTAAAGATCATCTTGGTCCAAACCCCCTGTCATGGGCAGGGACACCTTCCACTAGACCAAGTTGCTCAAAACCCCATCCAACTGGTGTTGGGATATAAGTGTGTCAAAGAATCAATCTCAGATAGTCAACTAATACCTTCAACTGCAGCTTTTAAGAGTGGCTTGGAAAACCCCATAGGCTAACATTGGGCATTTTGGTTTTTCAGTAGACATTTGATATCAACCTTCACAGATTTGAGTAGAGCAACATCCTTGAAGAATTCAAATACATCCTACAGCCATTCCTTAGTTTCCTCAGCACAACTCAGCTCTGTAGTCAGGCTTAAAGCACACCAAACCAGAAGGTGTAGTATGGTAAAACAAAGTCCTGAATTTTCATAATATATTTGTAGTAGAAATTAGAGTTGCTTTATTTCAATCTGCTTTGTTTCCAAACATTAGGTCGCTTTTAAAGTGAAAATATAAAGAGTTCATTTATATGGAAGATGAGAGGAAAGACTTATTTAACTTCATGTTAGCAATCCATGTAAGAAGACATCCTTCTAATGAGCAAGATAGCTCCTGTAAAAACGGTACTTTTTTAAAGAAAATTCATGCCTATACTTAGTTGCCTCCAATGCTGAAACATGACAACCCACTTAGTGAAAAAATGTTTTGAGTAGTATATTGTGGACAATTGAGTACTGTGTGTTGTGGATAAGTTCTGGGGGCTTAGAGGAGGGAAGGTATCAGGTGCATTTGAATTACATATTTTACCTAAGGCTTAATGACAGATTTGCAAATCAAAGGAAAAACTCCAAATGGGATAGAGCTGTGACCACATAATTGCATCCACTTTGTCCACTAAAGTTCTGCTTTGGTTGTGGTTTGCACGAAAATTAATAAAATGCATCTACTAAAAACATGACACTACAGCACACAAGCACTACCTCTGTGATTCACTGAAATATACTTAGCAGCTATTACTAATAAACCAAACACACACTAATTTTGACTAGGAAGCTTATAGAAGAAAGTTAGCCTTTGTGGGTACCTTCAGTTTTCTACTACTCATCCATGTCAAGCTTACAAAAGTTGAAAACTTCCACTTGTAACATGAAAGACATAAAAAGTAACAAAATCTGTTTACAAAAGTGAATTTTTGCTTGCAGAAATCCTGTAATAAAAGTACACTAGTGATTATGCAAGACAAGTTTTATGCTAGCCCCTACGCACTTTAAACCAAAACACAGTGTATCATGAACGGGAATCCCACAAAAGCACAGCATAAGCCATGTGGCATTAATTTCTGGTTTGTTTTAGAGTTAAATTACAAACCTCCTCTCCACTCACTCTCCTCTGTGTCATTTTTTTTTCCTTTGGTTTGTTATTATTGTTTGTTTGTTTGTTTTGTGGTTTTTTCACCACCTGTTTGCCTTTGCAGGTTTCTCAGCACAGAAAATAGTTCATGTGGTCAGGTACAGCATTATTTCAAATCCTGAGGTTAGGTCTAACAACAGAAGTATTACAGAAATGAAGGTATTCCTCAGAAACTCACACTCTACTCTTTCCCACTTCAGTCCAACTTCCTTCTCCTCCTGTATTCCAAGTAGCTATATAGACTTGCATATTTGTGTTTATATAGGCATTACAGCAGTTCTTATGAGCACTTACTCAAGCAAAACAAAGAAAAAAAATGCACTATAAGATATCCAATCAACATTTGGCTCCCTTGCCAAGGATGCTGCACGACAAAACCAATCAATCAACCAATCCCTATCAGCAATAATGGGACTCAGAAGAGATTCTGGAGAGCTCTCTTCCATGAGGAACAGTGTGAAGAAAGGGGCTTCTACAATTGCTCAGATCCTTGCAAGACAGAGAAAGTTAGAGCCAAAAAAAGCACAAAGTAGCTGCTGCAGCTTTGCTCTCCACAGCATGTGCTGCTTTGCCTGGGGAAAGCAAGCACGTGGCAGCAACCAGCAGCGAGTACCGAGCGTGTTGTTTCACACCCCAGCATTGCAAAGGGGAGGACATTAGTGGTTTCCAACAAGGGCTTTCCAGGTTTGCTCTCGACTAGCCCAGATTATGCTGGGACAGTGTGATGGAAATGGCACATGGGATGGCTATCAGAATTTACATCTCTCTCCAATGACAGTACGACATCACATTTTCATGAAATCTGGCTTTTTGTTTAAAGGTGACTGGCTCTGGACAGCCTTCTCTATGAAAAACTGTCAGAAGCAAAATTGAGAAAAAGTTTCTGAAGTTTCCTAATATTTCTGTGAAGCTCTTTCCTGCGTAATCTGTTCACCTAAACAGCAGGATGTATGTTTAATGCAACATAAAGTACTTCCTGAAGGGAAGTAGAGATTAATTACTGTGCAACATTTTTGAAACAAATGAAATAGAAGGTGCTTATTCCCTCTCTCAGTTATTTCAGTACCTTAGAATTTTCAGAGCTAGTAACAAATACAGGTACTCTGGGGATAATGGAAACTTCAGGTAGATACTCAATGCTAATTACTGGACTTAAAATTGGGGGAAAGCAAGCAACCTCCGAAAACAAACAAAACAAAACAACACAACAAACAAACAAACAAACACCAAACAAAAAAAAAGGGCAAACCCAACCAAAACCCCACCTCTACCAAAACCCCCCAAAAATCACAAAATGAGCCCCAAACCAAAACAAAAACCCCCATACCTCCAAACCCACTAATTTAAAAGAATGAAATGAAAGTCACTGAGTATACTTACACATCATTTTCTTTCCTGTGTGTCCTGTTTTGGATCCTATAGATACTAAATATTCTTACACGGCTACTCTTCCTGAAGGACATACTCATCTCAGAAAAGAGTGATCAATATATCCTTTCTGAGAATTCCAATTATGGTTTGAGAAGTCAAGGACACCGGAGTCATGGCTGATAAGCTGTCCAAATGGGTGAGTAGGCAAGTGATACAACCCTGTTAGGAGCTCATTAACTTGACTATCTTTGGTTTATGTGCATAAAATACAGTATGTATACAAGGTCAAGCAAGAAGTGATGTACCAATCATCATTTCTGCCATAGGCAGACTTCCTATTACCCCCTTTAAAACACAAGAAATTGCTTTCATTCTGTGCCTTTGCACACTTGACAACTGAAACCCCATCTAGACGTGGGAGCAACTCACCGTGGCAACTACGGAAGACGTAAGAATAGTTTTTAACAACAGCTTTCCACACATTTACCACTCTTGCTGTTTGCTGATTTGGATTTCATTTTATCTGATATAACTCCAGCACACTTAAAATCTGTTAGTGCTTTACAGACTGCTTTGCAGTAGATCAAAAGATGTCAAGTTTCCAGGATTTACTGAAAAAAACCTAAGTGTCTACTGCAATTGGTTCTCCAAGCTGTTATTATTTCAGATGTTTAAGATAAATTACAGTCAAAGTAGAAGTGTTACTGACAGACTCCTCAGAAAAAGAGAAAGCACTGAAAGATTAGGTATTTAACTGAGAAACAGTTTTATTTTTTCATAAGTAAAATTTCAGATGACAGAAATAATTCATATCAGAGCAAGCAGAAAAAGAAAAGAAACCTAAACCAGCTATTTTCATTTGGACATTGCCTTGAATTGGAAATATGAGTATAAATTTAGGGAATTAGAGTTACTCCAACTACTAGACTGTTTAACTACTAGAAAGACTCCTTCTCCAATCAAGTTGGGTGGGAGTGATGATCTACTAGAGGTAGGAAGGCTCTGCAGAGGGATTTGGACAGGTTGGATGGATGGGCCAAGGCCAATTACAAGAGGTGCAACAAGGCCATGTGCTGGGTCCTGCCCTTCAGTCACAACAACCCCAGGCACTGCTACAGCCTGGGGCCAGTAGCTGGACAGGACCTGGGGGTGCTGTCAGCAGCAGCTGAACATGATCCAGCTGTGCCCAGGTGGCCAAGGAGGCCAAGGGCATCCTGGCCTGGATCAGCAATGGTGTGGCCAGCAGGAGCAGGGCAGTGACCGTCCCCCTGTGCTCGGCACTGCTGAGGCCACACCTGGAATCCTGTGCTCAGTTCTGGGCCCCTCACTGCGAGAAAGACACTGAGGGGCTGGAGCGTGTCCAGAGAAGGGCAGCGGAGCTGGGGAAGGGTCTGGAGCACAAGTGCTGTGAGGAGCAGCTAAGGGAGCTGGGGGTGTTTAGGTTGGAGTAAAGAAACGCAGGGGGAAACTAATCGCTCTCTACAACCATCTGAAAGGAAGTTGCAGCAAGGTCAGGGTGATTCTTTTCTCCCAACACAAGAGAAAACAACTTCATGTTGTTCCAGAGAAGGTTTAGATTGAAAATTATTATAAAATTCTTCACAAAAAGAATTGTCAAACATGGGAACAGGCTGCCCAGGGAGGTCGTGGAGTCACCATCCCTGGAGATATTTAAAGAACACGCAGATGTGGCACTCAGGTGACATGATTTAGTTGTAGACTTGGCTGTGCTGAGTTAATGGTTGGATTGAATGATCTTAAAAGTCCTTTCCAACCTAAGGAATTCTATGATTCTAAACAAATGGAAAAGGTTTTTTGGGGAGGCTGCATAATCTCCATCCTGGGAGGTACTCAAAATGTGACTGGACGCAGCCCTGACCAACCCGCTACAGCAGACCCTGCTTTGAGCAATGGGATAGGACTTGATGATTTCCAGAGCTGTCTTTCAATCTCACTAAACGCAACAAGCTGGATTTGAAATCCACTGTTCAAAGTTCTCATTGGGTCTCCAGATGAATATCTGCTGCATGAAGTTGCTACAGGTAAGGTACTGTCACTATTTATAAATCAAAGTCAAGGTTATCATAACTTCAGAGATGAAAGCCCTGTTCCTCTCACTATCTGTTTTATGGCATTTTCCATGTTGCAATCAACAAAATGACTTACAGTTTGTGCAAACTCAATGACTTTAAATGCAGAGATAATCTATGTCATCAGCATCAGCTACTCTGGTGTCTGCTCCACGTTGAGCAACAAGGAAAACAGTGTGCCACTGAGCAGTCCCTGCCATCAGAATTCCACATTTCAGCCCTGCATTTGATCTTCACAGTTAAGGATGCTTTAAGCTCCCAGGTGGCTGCTGCTATTGGCAACACTGGGGACACAGTATACATTAACTTGTTTATTTTCCAACTGATTTCCAAGCTGGAAGGCTTAATATCTTTGTCTTGCACATATATGTCCCTGCAGTTCCACACTTCACTGCCTTATTCCATCACATAAATCTGCAACCACAGGTTGCAACACATAGAGCACAACTCATTATCCACAGTAAGTACTTGGAGGATTTTTACTTCTTAAGCTTCCTGGTTTTCTTCTATATTTACAAAACATGGGGAGGATATTACTCTTACCAGTTCATGTCAAAGGATTAACATAATATAAGAAAATCCAGATGATTGCAAGTAAACAGAAATAGCTTTCCTATTTCAACACTCTGTTCATATTTTTGGTGCTCTGTACTCTCCCTCTCCCCATCCCTTAATCCATCTTTTTGTCCAGCATTTGGAAAACTGGACTTTCCATAACAAAATCCTAGACAGTCGTGTTTAGATAAGCAACTGTTTTTCAGAAGATCTACCTTGACTATTTAAGAGAATCTAGCACCACGAAGACTTTTCAAATCCTTTAGGATTCACTGACTTCAGGACTGACATGAAGAGAAGGTAGCTTCTCCGCGATAGCCTCAGGAACCCACTTATTCCAAACAGCACTCTTTCTCCAACATGGAAAAATCATCAAGGTGCCAGAAGAGCTAAGGTGAGCAGAACAGGTAGTTTAACAAGAAGACAGCTGGCAGCTTAAAAGTTGTCAGCAGCTCAGCTTCTCCGTCAGGAGGGAGCTGAATTACTTTATGTTCAGAAGATACCAGACCTTTATGGGGACAAGCTGTAACACCCTCCGCAATCCCAGCTGGAGGCTCCGGCCCTTCTCACAGGATAGTAGAGTCCACTTTATGAAGGACTCATGAACCAAATCCCATATGGCACCAATTTGTGACCTTGGGCCAGGCTGCTGAACAAGCCTGTGCAGAGAAAAAGGAATTATAGAGGCAGCACTGTTGAGAAGGAAATAATTAGCAGGATTCCAGAAAAAGGCCCTGACATGAGGTGTTATAAAATTGTAAAGGGAAAAAGCAGTGCAGGGATGTTAGTCAGGCTAGTTGAGAACTTTCAGGTCACTGGACCAGTAGCAATGGAATTGGTGGAAGACTTGGGACCATCCAGAACATGGGGCACAAAACTGCAAGGGTCAATTCTCTCCCTCTTGACTGGTGCCTATCAGGTGTCGACCACACTAATGTTTAAATTAAGGCTCAATTCAACCTTGGCCGTGTTTTGTGGATGTTAGCAAAGAAATAGTTGCTTTATCGTTTTGGTCTGTGGATGTCTTGCTTACAGTTTCCTTTTGCAGCTGGTTCAAGATATCTGAGGACAGTGGCCCAAACGCTCCACAGAAATGTTTAAGCCAAGTCTGGCTTGGCAGCAAAATTATTACAGATGATCAGCCTAGAGGTAGTGATGCTGATATCCATAGTGTGTGATATTCTTTGCTATAAACAGTCTAAAAAGGGAGAAAAATATAGTGACAGATGCTCCATACAGAAGCATATGTTTTAGTCCTCTTGAAAAGGTTCCTCCCATACAGACAGAATATGATTTCTTTGGTTTATACACAAATTAGGCTCTTGATCTGTATTAGTTCTGAGAAGTGCTCAACTCCCTCCACTGACTACAGAACAAATACAGCATGGGCTTTCTGCACCTACATCTGTTGTCTGCAAGATCCCCATTCTACCCCTGGTTTATAGAGAAGTCATATGTAGGAGAAAGTAACTGACATTTCTCCTGCAAATTGAGCATGATCAGCTTCAAAAACAATTTCACATCTTCAGCAAGCATCTCTGCTTTAACAAACAACACTCCAAAAATCCTGACAATGGACAAGAGCAGGAAGGAAAAAGCCCGATGTTTTTCAAGCACTGTTCTATGTTACTATTTCTCCTATTTTCCCCTGACATATCAGACACTACAGATTTAATACATCACTGCCCCAATCCCACAAGACAGTTCCCAAATTCCTTGCTACTATAAAGAACTGCAAATGAAAATTTAAATTAGAATAGCTTTAATTAAATAGTGAAATCTAGGTGAACAGAAAGCAGTCTTGTATAAACTAGTTTACACCTTCTGTAATACTTGCAACAGCTAAACCACTTAGCTCACTACAGTATAAAAGTAATTAGGATAATTCAACACTTTTGAGAAAATACAGAACAATTACCTCAGGAAGTGTTTCATGGTGATGGTTTGGTTTGTGTTGCTAGAGCCGTAACCTATTGATCACTGGTGACCTCTTCTTCACAGGAGATATTAGTGCTGTAGAAACAGAATTGAGATATATTTACCAAAGGAAAAAAAGAAAGGATACTCTCATTTTTAAAAATTGCTCTTGAAACAAACATCTATGGAAATACAAGGGAAATATGTTAAGAAAAAATCTCATGGCAATATGAAAAAATGTAAGTTGTTCACACTTCAGCCTGAGCACAAACTTTGACCAGACTATATTACCCATGCCTTTCTTCAGAGAAGAAAAAACTTGAATGAGAATACAGAAATAAGTGAGAAAGTTTGAAGATGTATCTAGACATTTTCAAACACCTCTTGTGTTCTTCAAACACCTCTCTGGTTCACAGCAGCTCCCAAGCAGCAGCTTCGAGATTCTCAGTTTGCTCTGCTGTTAGAAGTCCTCTCTTCACCATAATTTGCATTATACATATCATAGAATAATAAAATATGCTGAGTTGGAAGGGACCCACAAGGATCATCATGTCCAACTCCTGGACCTGAGCAAGATACCCCAAGAGATATACCATGTGCCTGAGAGTGTTGTCCAAACATTTATTGAATTCAGAGTTCTTAAAATACATTGACCAGGCTGCCCATTGGTTCTGTGATCTGGTGTCCTATGGTTAATGTTCAACATGATTACCAGATAGTTCCAGTAGAGGAGAACAGGAAGAATTCACAAAGAAACTTCATAAATATAACCTTACCTGTGTAGTGCAGATTCTCCCTAGTCACCACCTCTTTAAGTTTCTAAAATTAAATATTCAAATACAAGTGATATTTGACTAAAATATGCAGACTTCTCAAATTACTGTACTTCATATCCTGTGAAAGGCAGTAAAACATTTTACTTGCTGCCAGAAAACTGGACACTGCTACACATGTCTGCCACCAGGACAACTTAAGCCAAGACTTAAAGGGAAAAGACCACGCCTTCAAGCTCTGTACAAGTACAAACCACACACAAAAACCTGAATGAAAGTTCTGTTGCTAAGAAATAATTTAAGAGCCCATTTTTCCTTAGCACTGCATGCTGAAAAGTACTGAAGGCCTTAAGAAATCTGACCTCTTTTGTCACAAATTTATAAATCTAGAGAACCTCAAACCTATTCTCTTCTGCAGGACCTATCAGCACTGATGGAATAAAAATCTTCTTGTCCTACTGTGTTCTCATAGTCTTTCCTCTTTGTAACGTCCAAGTTTTATATTGTGCTATTGCCTGCTGACAGGAACAGAACAAGCATTTAAGTTCAGAAAAATACAGCTATCTTGTTGGATTACATCACATACAGCTCGCTAAAAATATATAATCCCTGCCCTGTGAAAGCTTCCTTCATTTATACTGTTTTTGACTGGCTGAATCATATTGCTGTCCCCTGAATACAGCTGTAATTGGTGCTGGCTGCAGTGACACCTGCTTGCAAGGGCAGGGAGATGCTAACTCTGCTTCACTAATGAACACAAGAGGCACGCTCTAAACACTTCCTGCTACAGCTTTTGATAGGTCTTCTAATGGCAGCGAGCACAGGAGATAGGCAAAAACTGGAGGGGATGTAACCTGCTCCCCTTCTCCAGTCTAATAATTTGCTGTTTAAAAGATACAGTTTGTGAAAGATTCTCACAGCTGAGTCTCAGCGTTTTAGCATCAACTTGAACAAAGGAAGCTCCGCCACAAAATTTGACCCATAAGGGCATCAGTGTAAGGAAACACACCAGAAGTGCCAGAAGCTGTCAAATCAACCCCCTCTAAAAGTGCTTGCTAGCCTCAGCTTCTGAGGTTAGCTCCTTTTGATTCTGACCAAGGTGCTTGCTAAAAATTATGCCGTTGTTATTACTGCTTTAAAGGGAAGAGAAGTTCCACTGGCCCCAACTCCAGAAATAGCTCATACAAGCACGGTATGGTAGGAGCTTCAGGATACTATCTCTTCAAGAACAGTTACCAGCTACAGCCAATTATACATTATAAATTTGTTTTGAAAGCTCATTAGAAATTAGAGCATCATTGTAGCTGTTTAGAGACCCTTGTCTTCTACCCAGAAAGCCAAACTCAAAGGAAGGCAGTTGACTGGAAAAAATAAAAAGAAAGAAAAACAAAGTGACAAAACAAGCATGATAAGTGGTTAAAAGTGCCTATTTTGGATCTCTTCAAAAGCCCACACTTGAAATTACAAGAAACAATTGTCCTTGCTCTCTCCCTTTTAATTAAAATGTGTGCGGGGAAGTTTACAGAAAGAAACTTTAGACCTGATGCCAAAGAAGGCAATATCAAAGCCCTGCAGCTTGGAGAGAAAGAGTTCATCCTGCAAGTTCAATAGCCAATTCCCTACAGTACAGACCCAGCTAATAACTGGGTCCATAGGAAGGCCATGGCCTCCAAAGCATTTTCCTCCACAGGGGCACAAAACAACAAAATTTCACCTGATGCTTAACAAGATGGCTTCAAGATCTACAGGCAAGACTGCCAGCTCAGACAAAAGCACAGACAATCTATGCTGCTGTCTTGGTTCATAAGGCAAAATGTTTAATTTTTGTGTGTGGCAGACAGCCTTTCCAAATTCTGCTATCTGCGAAGTGTAGGGATAGAAATCAACACCATGCTTTGTGCTTCTTGCAACAATTTGCTTCTGTGAAAACACACACACACACACACACACACACACACACACGGCATTAAGCTATTTACATCCAGGCTAAATGACTGAGAAGCTGAATCAGAAGGTGAGAATTTACAGTCATCTTTAAACAAGTAGGACTGGGCAGCTTTCTCTATTTCCATATACCTCCATAAGATCCTCTAGAGGAGTTCAGTAAAGATTTTCTGTGACGAAAACAGTATTTAGACTCTTTAAAAAGATTGTTACCACAATTTACAGCTAAGTTCAACTATTCATAAACCTGTAGAGCCAAAAGACCTAATTTCTGCCAATCTCTTTTTATCTCAAAATGTAATAGATTTCTCATAAGTGAAACTTTACTTCCAGTGAGGTTGTTACAGCATCTCAGTGAACAGGAAGAACAGCCCTAGCTTAGGATGATATGTTCTATCAACAATTCAGAATTTGCTCATTTGCCATTAGGTGTGCTTAGAAAAAAAACCCCAAACCAAACCAAAAGCCACATGCTCATTTTTATTCAGGGAGAAGGACTTGACTTCCAGCCTCCTCTTCTCTTTAGGGACCTTCCTCAGCAAGTTGGATATCTGAATATCAGGAATGCTTTCAAGGTCCACATGTAGGAAAGAAAGACACATGAGAAAAAGATTCTCATCAACAATGGATAGGTAATCTTGTTAATAAATGTTTATGAGTTTGTTGAAAGAAAAGGTATATACATTTCAGTTGAGAAGCTGACAGCAGTTATGGATTAGGAGAGACTGAAATACAAAATTCTGAAGACTCAACAGCAGGACACACAGAGCCAGCAGGTGCTAGGGAGCAGCTGGTTGGCCACTGCATCCACCCACTGCTCAGAGCCTGAGTTTGTGCTTTTACATGGTTTCACTCACGTGAACTTGTAGCTGTATATTTTTTACAGCTTAGGAAAATGTTCCAGCTTCATGCCACACACACATTTTCTCACTAAGAAACCCACAAGATACTTCTCTTCTTCTGTAGTCAGTTTTTCAGCCTTTCCTGATTTTAAGTCACGCAGCTGAAATAAATCTAAAGACAAGTAGATTTGATTTCATTAGAAATCTTCCCTTAACTCCCTAGAAGCAGCTTGAACTGCCAACTACAGAAATCCTCTAGACTCAATGTTTGAGGTTTGTTCTTTGGCATGAAGAGACTCATTCATGTTTTAAGGCTCCATATTGACAATGATGAGGTGAGGACGAAATTTGGATTTCCCATATGCTCAGGTTCTCAGCTTACAGGATTTGATCCCAAATCACATCACTTCCACAAAGCAGCTTTCTACTCCCTCCAACAACACACCCAGGTACCCATTCATTGCCAATTGTTTCATCAACTTTATTTTCCTCTCCTAAAACTAACCACAGCTTTTCCTGGAAGAGAAGCAGAACTACCATAATCACATAGAACAGCAAAACTATTTCAAGATCTGTCTCAAAATATAAATGAAGCTTTCCTTAAATAAATATCAACTATTTGAATTTCTTGTAACTCTATGATCTTTTAGTAGTATAGCAAAACATGCATCAATCTGAAAGGTTAACAGTTGCTGGAGGCTGAAAGAAATCAAGAGTAAGCCTTAAAAGTCACCTCTTTATCTGAAGCTGAGGGTTTGCTTTGTTTGTCTTCAAAAAGGCTGCAGATGCAGCTGCAGGGAAAAGTTGTGTTATTTAATATAAATCACCATACTTTCAGAGTAAAATATAAACCCAAGGTAGTTTCCTTCACAATCTTTTTGTAAGCTAATGACTCTGTTGGTATATTGCAAACACTTTTAAATGTATATTCCAATTCTAAAAAAAGAATTGGTGTGCTGAAGAAAAAAACCCAGAAACGTTATTGTGATCAGACTGGATATAGCACTTAGTTTATGTGGATCATTAGATTGCAAAAAAAAAAAAAAAAAGAAAACACCCAAACCCCAAACCCAAACCAAGTAATTTATCTTTAAGTTCAGTTGTTGCAGTTTTAAAGTACATTTTTCTGAAGGCCACCATCATGATGTTGATTTCAGGTTGCCACTTCTCTTTCTGGTGGTATCCTGGGTTGACATCTCCCCCTCATTCACCTCAAAAGCCTACATTTATTTATTTGTGAGAGACAATAGGCTTGAGCCTTATGCCACCAAAAGTGTTTTGCTACTGTATATATTCCTTTCTCTTTTGCTGATGGGAATGTTAGTGCTTCTGTATCTCAAACACCAATCTGAGATAACTAGAACTGGAAGGGGGAAGAGTAGCTGATACACATTATGAAATGTCCCTTGAGGTCCTGGAGGATAGCAAGCTGGCTGGAAGCCAGCAGGATGCAAAGACTAACAACAGCGCTCTGGGCTGCATGAACACAAGCAGAGCCAGTAAGTAGATTGAGGGAAGAGATTATCTTCCTCTACTCAGCACTCTGGGCCATATTTAGACACTGCCTAGTTTGGGGCCCCAGCAATACACAAAAGACACCAATAAATTGAAGAGAGTTAAGCAGAGGCCACTGAGATGAGGGGGGTGAGGCTGGGGGATGAGCTTTCTCATCCCCAGGCAGCAAAAGCTTTGGAGGGACATAACAGCACCTCCAGTACCTATGGGGATGTCATTGAAAAGTCAAGAGATGGACTCTTTACAGCAGTGCAGGACAGGAAGGTGAAAGTTGAAGTGGAAAGTGAAGTTGTTTCCTGGGAAACAACTCTACTGCCAAAAAAGCTCTCAAGAACAGGTCACCTTCTCCATGCAGTTCAAAAGTTTTGTGTTGGCTCAGAAGTGGCTTTGACAGACTCCAACAGAGGCAGCCACTGGCAGGACTCACTTTAGAGATCAACAGTGGATGCCTGTTTTGTGGGAGCTCAGTTTTCCGTCTCAGTACAGAAGGGTATTTTCATTTCCATGTGCCCGAGATGAGGCTGTATTCAACATCAAGCATTCTTTAGAAGAAAATCTTGGAACAAAATGTCATGCTAGATTGATGACACTAATAAACAAGACTTGACTTCAGTCATACTACCACAGGTATTAAGATTTTTCCACTTCTAATCTCCTTCACATATTGACATTTTACATTTCTGTATTTCACTACAAGAGTGGACGGCAAGGCCAGATATGAAGTAATATTTAATGGAATTTTAGTCCTGTGAGCATGAGCACATACCACACAATTAAGCAATAAAAAGAAAAAAACCCAACCCTGAATAAAAGGTTAAAATCAGAGCAGAGTTGGGGGGTCAGAGAGCACAAAACCCCCAGCTTCTCCCAAGCTACAGAACAGCACTTTGAAAGTCTCTAATTATGTAGTTCTAACTTAGCATTTCAGTCCATTACTGCCTCTTTAAATCATTACTGATATAAGGAAGGAACAAGAGGGTCTTAAAATTCTCATACGAGACAGTCACATAGGATTGTATTTGGGTTCAAAAAAACTTACTTGTCAAATCTCACATGGCAAGTTACCTCTAACACCACTCAATTCAGCCTACATGCTGTAATTCCTTTACAGATTTTTGCTCAGTGATAACCCCCAGTTTGATGAAGATAACATCAAAACTCAGCATCATAGAAGCATCTCCACCTGTCACGGTAGATCTCTGCCCTTTAATAGAAAAAGGCTATGGTTCTCTAACTGACTGTTCAAAGCAAACTAAATCCCAGAAATGCAACCAAGGAGATGCTCATGCATACAGATGTACTTTGCATACTGGAACTGTGACAATAACCTATGTTTACCAATTTCTATTAGCTCTGCTCTATTACAATGTTCAAAGATGTAGAGGACAAAACTATATGAAGTCACTTCAGGTCACTGGTGAAGACTTTGCTGGGTACCAATAATTCTATTTCTAAGAATAGATACAAAGGTAAAAAACAGAGGAAGCTCTCCACAACCTAGAATACCATAAACTTCTAGAAATCAGATGCCAAGGTTCAACAGGAACTAAAGTATCCAAGTCTTACCTCTCTCTGTAGTGTTTCCATCCTTAACAAGCTCACTTTATACATTGAAGAAAGTGTATATTATTGAGAAGGTGATGGAGTAGATGACATACCAGCTAAAAATGAAGTTCTCATGCTTGAAACACTCTTCAATATATAGCAACTTCCTCTGCCTCCCTCCTTCATATATTATAAAAAGGCATAATTTTTAGTCACTTCTCATGAACTTTCACTTGACCACTGGTGAGTTCACCCAGGAGAACAGCAGCTTCATCTGGGTGGCTCATATGTGTCTACATGTTTTGCAGTGGAATGTTTCTGGCCCACTTGCTCTGTTTCCAGACACACTGTACAACAGCTTATATGCACGGAAGTCTGTTCTAAATAAAACATCACACTTTGTAGCAACAATCCTTCAAGTTTAGAATAAATCCTACAAGGCTAGACGCATAAAATCCAAAGAGACTGCCTGGCTTCCTCCCAGACTAATTACTGCAGAAGTTCCATGGAGAAAACCCAAAACTACTATTTCCAAAAGTGAATGACAGATGTGCTTTTGCGCTCCCTCCCTTCTTGATTTCCATGCCATTGCCTAGAGATGAGTGGAGGGTAAAAGCTAAAATGCAAAGATGAAGTGTTCCCTTGCCACTAAAATCAACTGAAGTCTAGATTTGCTTTACAGCCCTACCAACTCCTAACAAGCAGTAGTTTATGGAGAAGAAACCTCATCCTATCAACAGGTTATATAAAGGTCTGCAATGTCAACAGAACTACACCACAGATTCTTGTTCTATCCACTCCCCTACCTTTCCAATCTGTTCTATTTTCTTGGACCAAGCAGAGTTAACTCAGCCATCAGATTAATACAACCTCACACCAAACCTGTAAGGATGCAAAACTAAGGACTTTGAGATTTAGTTTGTTAATTGACCCTTCCCCCCAAAAAAAATTAAGACAAGGACACAGAGGTGTCAGGACAAAAGCTAAACTCAGCTTTCAGGCTACAGGAGAATAAATAAATTTATTTACGCAGGAACCTGATGAAGATCAGACACAATTCATACTCATCTAACAGAAAATTGCTCCATGTGGTGCCATTTTCCCTTCATTGCACCAGATTACTTTGGCATGGAAATGACAACTTTTCCACAGAGCTCTGACAGACAGACATGCAACAGTAGAGCAAGTAGGATAAATGAGAGTTTCTGCATTTCCTTCTGTAATTTTACTACGACAGGATTCAAGAATGATGACCTCCCATGCAGTAAGCCAGTTAGATGATGTCATGAAGCACCATACTTGTGAAATCATAAGCATCCTATAGGAAGTGTTATGCACCAGCTGCTTGCTGCCTGCAGTCTGCAGAGGGACCCCAATAAATGAGGAACGTTCTTATTCAGCAGACAGGAGGATCTAAAATCCCACTGCAGCTATTTTGCAAACTTTGTGGCCTACAATTTAATCTCCTGGTTGCTGCTCAGTGAGATGTTCTGCATCCCAGGAGGTAGGAAATCAGGACAACTCCAAGTACATGACCTTGTTGGAAGTTCTGGTTATGCATTTGCTGCCCAGAAGGACATGTGCAGTGTAGATCGCTCTGGTTTCATCAATGTCTGGAGTGAGGAGAAGTGGAAGAAATAATCTGTTTTATCACAGAAACCAGAAAGTTTTCTTAAGTTTCTCTAATATGTATGGCAAACTCCATGCTCTGGTTGAACCAGGTTTAAGCCCTTCTTTAGGGAAAAGTTTTGAATGGCAACATGATTAAAAAACCAATAATAATAATTAAATAAATAATTTTTTTTAAAAATTGCTTTATGGCATCTTCCCAAATCTGTTGTCCAGACAGGCCTATGTACCAGCAACTACCAGCTGACTTTTCAACTTGGAAGAGTCACAAGTATTTTAGTACATTTTAATTTGTTTTAACAAGGGCTGTGAACAACTGTAAAAATGACTGCATTAAGATTCCCTTCATCTTTCTGTAGCTTAAGATACCTCCAAGCAGCATCAAAGTCAAATACTGCTTCTATTAGCAGTGGAGAAAGAAAGCTATGATGGTGCTTGGTGGCAGGGACATTCATAGAAAGGAGAGATACAGCAACACAAACACCACACTAACATGACAAAGGAAGAGGAAAAGGTGATGAAGATCTGCAAAAGGAAAAGATGGAAAGAATGGTTTGAAGGTCAATTAACTTATACCAGCTGGTAAGCAAGACTAATGAAACATAATTTCAAGCACGGTGCAGGAAATATTCTTATGTGGTAATTGCACAAAATGTATTTTCTCAACCAAGTAGTAAAAAAAAGTGAGTGACAAGGGAAGTGCAATGTGCTGTGCTGCTCTCTTCCCTCTGCCACTTCCTGCTTGGTTCAACCAGACCTTTACTTTCTTTTAGGTGCCCAGACTCAGACAGAAAATGATGCCGGCAAAGATTTGATAGTAGAAAACTGGAGAGAGGGAAGAAGACAGCTTGGGATGGAAAGAGAAAGAAGAAACATGAAGACCATTGAAAACGGTTCCTGCAGCAACATTACCAAGGGGGAAGAAGAACGAAGTGGAGCCAAGAGGAATACAGACTAGGACAGGATGATTGACAGGATTGCCATAAAGCATTTATTCTTAACACACTGCAACACTGGAAATCTTCTTCCATCAGTGTCTCTTTCTACTTAGAAAAGTGGGCATACCTTTATTTTTTATAGTCTCACTCTTTACCTCGTAAGTGTAAAGTGACAGAAAAACTTCTGAAAGGGAATACATAAAACAGGTTCCAGAACCCTTGCAGCAGATACACCCATAATATTTCAGTAATATGAACTAATCTTATCCTTGAGATAGCAACCTGTACAACATAGCACATGTTGGTCAGGACAAACAAAGAAGAACATGACTATCTCAGACCATTGGAGATATTGTAGTCCTACTTGAAAAACTTGGGAGTAGGTTGTGTGGTCTTCTCCTAATTTGTGCTTATGGTATGTCCTTTTTCCATGTCATCTTTTGGGAGCACCACCATTTTTTCCCTTCCTCGCTTGGTTCAGCAAGAACTCCTTTTTTCCTTTATTCCTCCTTCAACCCATCTGTTCTTCTCAGACTGCTTTAACACTGACAGCGTGAAGGCCTAACAAGCCCAAAATTAACAACCCCCACATTGATTTTAGTGTTTCAGAGGCACAACCTGTTTTATGGCACACACCCAAGCCAATGTTGATATGAATACGGCTTTGTGAAAGCAGAGTGGGAGAAGGAATAAGAAACTTGCTCTTATAACTGCCTACCAGAAGAGGACTATAGTTTCCATGACCACAGGACAGCTAAGGGGCCCAATTTGTATCACCTGCATACCCATATGATTGTGCAAGTATTATCTGTGTAGTAACAAATTGTTGCTACACCATGGACAAGTCGAAATACCCAAGTCATCCTGGAAGACAATGAAAGGTAGGGATATATATTTTTTCCAAATATATGAATAAGATTACTAAAAAGAGAAAGAAGAAATAAAAATAATTGGAAAATGTCTGGTCATTATTAGTGCAATGTGTACCTAGCCACAAAAGCCCTTGCTCAATTCCCAATAGTATCAGTTTTGGGGTCCTAGTAAACTTATTGATTCACTTTTGGCAGACAGACACAGGCACAGGCATACAATATGGGTTTAAATAGCAGATGGTATATATACACTAAGGAGTAACTCCTGTGTTTGTGAAATTGATAGCCAACTGCACACTGTCCTAAACAAGCCTTCTGAATAGAAACTGCCTTTCCTCCTTATGCACCATCAGAAGACAGCAGTTAACTGTGGCCAAATTAGCAGGATGATACAGAGAACTGAGGAGATAGGACTTTGTATAACTAATTCTTTTGGACTTGGTCTTGTCCCTTAATTTACCTGAGTATCCTCCCCTGGAAAAGCAAAATACATAGCTACAGCTACGTCAGTGCAGAGCACAGAACAACAGAAATGCTGCTGCCAAGCACCTGAAATTGAAACTACATAGGATGGGGAAAAGCTGTTTGTTTTTAAACAAAGCATCCTATACGGATGCTGGAGTAGCTCCAACCCGGTCCCTGGGGCTGAATGCCAGGTTGCAGCTGATGTGCTCCCAAAACTTTTTCACCTATTTATTGTCAGGTGCTCCAAGACTAGTCCACAAAGCAAGGTGAAGAACAAAAGCTGGGACATCTGCTATAGACAACTATATTTAGACTAAAAATGCCTGTGAAGTAATTTCCCACCAGAAACGGAAGAACTCACAGGTACACAGACTGCTATAGACACAGTCCTGAGGACAAGTGTATATTGCACCTCCTAAATCTGCTCTAACAAGTTGCAATTTCACCTGCTTATATTGGCAATTGTTTTCAATTCCAGTCTTTGTACCTCCTATATTTCTCCTGTTCCCCAGGCTCCTTTTTATGGCTGTGGCTGTATCAGTCTGCACTAGAATGGAGTGTTCAGCCTGTAGATCTGCAGACAGATTAGGATGAGGTAAAAACACCATGCCCAATAACTACTGTAAGGGCTAGAAACTATCTTCTTGAAGGGTCTCTCAGCTGCAACAAAAAACTGAGAAATGTTTGCTTACATTTTGCAGGGGAGTAGGACACCACACTCCAGAACACACTGCCAGAAATACTTGAAGCTAACAAAGTTGGTGTGGGGCTCTTCACTGGTTTCATGCTAAAGTGGATGAGAACTGCTCACTAGATTACAGCTGAGAGGTACTTTAAAGAAACCAATATCTTTCATGCAAGGTGCAGTAATTGAATGGGAACGCTCCCAAAGCAGAAGTCCTGGTGTAATTTCAATGGGAGAGTTCAGGTCTCTTGCAGCGAGGCTGCTCTGAGACCTGAACCACCGCAAGGCAACCAGAGAAGGCCTTCAGAGGATGTGTCAGACACTTGAGCCGGATGCAAGCCAAATCACTAGTGTAAACATATCCATAATTTGTCTCAAGGCACAGTCAGTCAGGTCAGTTTGTCACCAAAATGCTTGCTTTGCCTTGAAAAGGAGTGCTCACGCAGTCCCCGTGCAGCACTAAGTAGTGACTCGGGAAGCTGCTCCCACAGCTTCTGCTGCCATACTTCCCTTTGCACTGCCTGGCAGGAACAAGCAGAATTTCCACCTCCGGCTCAGGCTTGGCAAATCCTGCAGTACAGCACAGCTCAGCACTCGAGCTCAGGCAGGTGGCTGAGCTCGTATCATGTTAGATGGATGCTGAGGATAGTAAGCCTGAACCTTAGCCACAGGCCTGCACTACCACAAACATTCTCCACATCTCTTTACATCAGTCTCATTTTTCATTTTATTTTTCCTTACTTTGTCCTTCTTTCCTCTTGGAATCTCACCACCTGGCTTCTTTCTCATTTTTCCAGTGAGCCCTACCCTAGAGTTTACTTTTCTGGCCTCCTTCCCAAAGTTTGCATTCTAGGAGAGTAACGTATTTCATGCAGTCCTTTGCCCTGCATTACCAAGCAAAGGATTTAAAAGGAATGTCAAATGAAAGAAGTTTTTCAATCAAGAAAGCTGAGCAGATGTTCATAAAAAAAAAAAGAAAATGTAGTCTCATGAGCCAGAGGGCATTAAATCCACCAAGATTTCATCTCCAGACAACCCAAGCTTGTTCTTCTTGCAATTTTCACCTAACACTTCAAATGACCCCTTGGGAAAAATAAAGCTTGCCTGGTTCTGTACAGTTATAATGCCCTGACTGTACAACTGAACATAATTTTTGTTTTAATTGGTTTATAGCTGATCACAGCTTAACCACAAGTGCAAGTTCTCCACACAACTTTAAAATACAAGATTATTTAAATACTAGCAGCAGTCTGGAGCCCTACGTACGCCAGCATTTGTGCAACAGCATCTTCACTGCAGCCAGCAGCAAGTCTGCTTGTGCAGGGAAGATGATAGGTAACAAAATAACCACTAAATGCAACATAGCCCGGAAGTTTCCTGCTTAAGTATAGCTTAGCTCAAGGGGCTGCAGTTCCCTCTCGAGAGTGACAGGAAGATGTTGGATCACAGGAAATTCTTGGGGTCACACATGTCAGTGAAGCTAATGTGATGCTGTCCCATGGTTAATAAAGCCCTGTCTCAAGACCTGAGCAGACTAAGGATTCGCAGACACGTTGGTTATATGCTCAGCAATAGAAGGTTTTTACACTAGCAGAATATATTTTACTGTACATTAGTGAACCAGTAGGAAAGTTAACAAATGCATTCTGTTGCATGATTTTTCCATTGTTTGGTGCTTTCCTGGAATTATCTTCTGCCCATTTTCTGTTTAGAGTGATACATACAGCATCTGATGCTGTCACATGATTTCACTCCTGAAAATCATAGGCTTCCTGTCTCCAAGCTTCTATTAGCCTTGTTGGTAAGTAAATTGCTACAGCAATGTAGTTTTGCATTCATTTTAGCTGAAATGCTGCTTAAAATGATATGCAGATTATGAGAACTGAACAAGTCAAAGGATATTTCTAGATGTAACTCCACCTGTTCAGTTTGGCAAAGCAGTTGCCCACATTTTTAAGACAGTCAGAGAAAAGCAAGCTCTCCTAAGAATCAGTAAGTCTGAACCGGCACTTTGCTAAACAGATATAAGTACACAACACCTACCAAATTACTGCACATAATGAGGCTTTTGCTGTTCTGTTCCTGGGGAGATGTGATGTTCTTATCAGAAGAACACTCTATCAGATTCAACTGTTCATCGATCTACCAGTACAAAACATTCTTTAAAAATGCGCAATGAAACGTTTGAAACGGAAGGCAATCAGCAAGCTTGTTGTAGAGCACAGGGATGATGCAGGATTCTAGAGATGCTATTTTTTATATTCTATTTCATTTTAGGATAAATTAGAATAGAGGGGAGTGAAGGAGGGGGGCAGGGGGGGCAGAAGAGAAAAGAATGAAAACCTGGATTTACTAAAGCATGCAAGCCACAAAATAAATTTCTTTCCGTTTCTAAAATGGCTCCTTTGTTTCAAATGCCTTTGTCACAAAAAAACCCAGCTTGTTGTGATCTGACTGTTGAGTTGATTGAATTGGGACAAAGGTGTTGTTCTTTCCTCCCCCCCCCCCGCCACCGCCCCCATTCTGACATACACTTTTGCTACTCTCTTTTAGCCATTTTAAAGGAAATTGTAAGAAAAACAGAAACTGTGAGGACAAAGGGAAACATCAAAGGCATCAATCCTGGAGTAAACTCAGAGCAAGTGTAACTTCAATACACAATGACCATGTGGAGGGATGAAGGGGATACAGGGAAGAAGAGAGTGCCACAGAAGGAAAAAATGTCGTCATTATCATGTGCCCCCCTCGGTGTATCTGGGGTGCACAGAGCCCGGGGCAGGTGCGGCGGGGCAAGCCGGGCCAGCGGCCCCGCGCACGGCGGCTGCGGGGCAGGGCAGGGCGCGGAGCCCACTGCGGAGCCGCAGAGCCGTGC
>VZRL01005594.1:1441943-1452357 GCA_013397895.1 Origma solitaria
GGTGGCGGTGCCGCCTACCGGCGAGCGCGGGGGGAGGCTGCGGCGGGGCCCGAGCCCGCCCCGCAGGGAGGGGAAGGGGCCGGGGAGCGATGGGAGCCACGGCGCGCGTGGGCGCTCCCTGCGCGCCGCCTGACAGCGGTGCCCGGCCCCGGGCAGGGTGCACCGCTCATCCCCGGACTTCGAGACCTTCCCCCCACCTCGTTCTCCCCGCGCCTGCCAAGGAAAGGCGATACCTGCCTGCGCCTCAGGGGAGTCCAGCCACAGTGGCACAGTTGAGGTCCTACAGGAAAGCGGGGAACATCTCCAAGGCGTTAAGCTCCCGGCTAGCTGGGGTAGCATTCAGCGAGCCAGTATCCTTCCTCCATATCCCATCCCACCGACCTGTCAAGCAGATCAGTGTCCTTTCCTCCCCAGCGGTATATCCTGAAGGCTTTTGATCTTCAAAGTTTAAAGTCAGCTAATCGGGATCATAGGCACGTCATTCTATTTATATGGCTCTCCCCTCTAAGAGAATAACAACTGTTGTCTGAAGCATCCACAGAATCATTCAAAGTTGCCCAGTGCAGTATCTACTGCCAGTAGGCAAGAAGTCTGTTTCATTCATCCTTACTGCTCCATGCATCTGCCCAGATGTTCCTTTGAAGCTGTGAGCAGGTTGTTAGGCCGCATTGGCACCCCGATATTGGCCAATAGTCTCATGTCTTCAGAAGTCCTTTGGAAATGCTAATTAACCTATTTTTCTAAGTGTTTTCTGTGCCTAATTTGAAAATAGCTTTCTGCATGCCTATTTCAGGGACATGGTTTAATTTCTTCTGAATCTCCTTTTTGAGTCATTTTGATCCCATAATCAACTGTCACATTCAAGAAGTATGGTGAAAACATTAGGATTGTTGTGTTAAACTTTTAATGACTAGGAAACGCTATTCATGTCTTAAGGCAAAGCAGACTGGTATTTCATTTTCCTCTTAGCTAGAGCTACGTAGTCCCTCTTCCACTTGCCGTCAGCATGCCTGATGCACCTGGCTGGCAGGTGGTGTGACCTGCAGAGCTGATCAGATGGCAGGGATGGAGGAGGTCCCAACAGCCTCCACCACAGCCGTGTGGCCCATCAGCAAATGAGGTCCGATGCTCAATGGAACAACTCAACGGTCAGTATCAGACTACAGCTTTACCACCTCATCTCTTATTTGCATCATGCTTTGCACATTGAAGTAATCTTTCAAGCTAAATTCCACGCATCAATGCAACTAGAAAAGCAGTTCTCTCTCCTGCCTCCTGCATTATGGCAGTGTTTCTAATTAATACATCACAATGATGTCCACTCCCAACACATCAGCTTTTGGGTCCTGTGTCTGTCAGAAACTTCTCCAGCACTAGGCCAGAGGATCCACTGCAGGTCTGTAGATGTCTGAACAGAGTAAACTCTAAATTGGGGAACTTTTCAGGGGCTTCAGGAGCAGAGTTCAGTTATGCTTCCCCAAAAAAATCTAGGATCAGAGATTTGTAAGACAATACTTTCATAATTAAGCAAAATTAATCATGAGCATGAAAATCCAGATCCCTCCAATAGAAGTAGCCTTCCTTTCCCAGTTGACATGGTCTTGCTCACAAATACTGAGGAATTAAAAATGTAAGATGGAAAGCCTTATTGACTTATTCCCCTACTGTTATGGCAAACTTAGGGGATCAGACCAAGATGTTCGGAGATTCCAGATGGCTTCCTGCCCATTCTCTGGAATCATGCAGTGGTACGTAGTTGCATTGTAGTCATGCAGTGCCGTTTCAGACTTGACTGAATTTTTTGAGACCCTTGCTGTCAAATTTCAGTTTGATGTACCCATTCATTCAATATGTTGGTACGGAAGCTACCCAGGCTACTATCACTCCTATGTTCAGCATCATTGTTTCATGGAAAGTCAAGGCAAACCAGCATTTTACAAAAAGCTCTTTTGTTTATAAGCAGTTACAGAATATTTCATTATGCATTACTTTCCTTTTAACAGCATAATTATTTTTAATTTATGGCAAATAAAAGAAACTGTGCATGACAGCAGAAATATAACCTGCACTTAGAAGTGGCAGTGAAACCATATTAGAAAAAATAAATGTAGGGCCCCACTAGTTGAGCAATGTCACACTTTTCCAGCAATAGCTCATACAGCCTGCTGTGCTTAATAAAAACCAGCAAGGTCACCTGCATGATTAATTAAGCACTGGAAAGAAGGTGACAGAAGCAGCAGAAAAACCAGATAGCAACATACCTCACTCAGATATTGGTGAAAAATCAAAAGCTCAAGTCCTTTATTATTTTGGATAGAAGCTCTTGCTGTTACAGAAATTACTGATAAAGACAGAATTGATAACAAGGACATGTGCTGTGTCCTTGTGAAGCATATAAATATTTTGACACCACCCAGCACTTTTCTCAGACAATGTGCCACCCAAGCATTATTAAATGCATCATAAGGAGTTATATTTTACTTAATGTTTTTATAGTATTATTTTGTTTCCTTTTTAAAAAGTGACATTTTAAATTTTTGACAATGCAAAAGTGGCAGAAATACTTTAGCTATACTTGTATTTTTTGACTTAAAATAGACAAGACAAAGAATATACTTTACCTAACAATCCTAGTACTGCTGGAATAATCTTAAAAGTTGTAGCAAGAAAAGATATGGAAGGAACAGGAAAACTCTATTTACCTAAGGAACTTTTTTACCTCAGTTTTCAAAATCTGTAGTTCAAATTATCAATTCCTCTAGTTTTCACTCAGCATGAGATAGGCTACGCTCTTCATAAATGACAAGCTTCTCAGGCTGTTCTCAAATTTTCTCACCTGCCCCTTTCAAGGGGATTCCTGTCAGCTGGCAATTCTTTGTGCCTGGCTTAGGACAAACTTCAAATACAGATTGTCCTGAGATGGTGAATTATATGGCTCTCACGCACTCAGAGCAACTAGGGCAGTGTGTGCACAAGCTTCATGATAAGTTTTTAAACCAGTCTCCTAGTTTTGTTCATTTCCAGTCCCACACTTCACCTCACTTGTATTCCTCTGACTGAAGATGCCATGAAGTTTAACATGGGAGACACTGACAGAAGCATGTAAATGATGGTAACGTGAGAGATGAAGTGTGTCAGGCTTACTCATAGAGCCTTTAGAGAGATGACAGCTAAGTGAAGCAGCCAATATGCTCATTTAGTTTACCCATTCCTTGAAGCAAAGCATTTTGCCAGAAAAGTCTTCATGTACATATGAGTTAAGAGCATTTAATGTTGCTATATTTTAATTTAAATCATTCTGATTGATATTTCTATATAGAAAGAGTAAAATAAAGTAATGTAACATGAATTTCAAATACTATTTGCTAGCAGCGTCTGCTTTTTCCTCTTAATAAAAGTGAACAAACTCGAATATGCTGAAACTGTTCTAATCATCACCAAGATGATATATGGCCAACCATATTATGTCTGTGTGAAAAAGAAAGATTTGCATTTATAAGAGAAAAATTTTAAATCAATTTTGAACAAGAAAAAAAAAGGTGATGTGATTTTTTAAAATCTATTCTTTTCATTCATCTTCTGCCTTTAATTAGATTCACACTCTGAATGCATGTGCTACACTTCATTCAAGGATTACAAAGTGTTTCACTAACAATGATTCATGAAGATTCACAACCCCTGGTGATTTGGGTAAATATTTATGTAAATGTCATACAGATCAGCAAACTGACTCACAGACAAGTGGTGTTCGTAAAAAAAGAAATCAAAACCCACCAAGTTTGGATTCTTTTTTTTTTTTTGCCTATTCCGTTTGAAAGCTTACAACTCCTATTTTCCAGATATGTCATGTGTGTACATAGATCCAGAGAAGTAACGAAAACTAGATTAGATTACAAGAGCAGCAAGTGGGGTGATCCAAGCATCTGACCATGTTTTTGTTTAGAAAATTTTAACTTATGGTTGCACAGCTGTTCTTCTTACAAAGAAAGTAAACCTATTGCATGAGCAACAGCTAATGAGTTCTTCTGAGAAGATGCCTGAAAGGAGATGAAAGAATGGAGTCCCAGTCTAAGGAATACACTGCAATATTCTCTCCAGTCAGTGGGGGCACCAAGGATCTCACTTACAATGAAAATGTAATATTTAGTTCTCTTATGTAAACAGTACTGTGTCTTTAAAAATTAACTTCACAGATTTTGTCTGAACTGCAAGCACTGCATCCTTAAAAATGTATTGATTGCTCAAGTAGACAGAATCAGAGCCTGTTATTCCATGATTGTCCTTATGATGCATTTATGCCCTGAAGTTGTAACTGTGAGAAATGATGGTTTCCAAGGATATGAAGGAAAGTAGACTGCCTGCCCAGTGCAGATATCAGGGAGGATCCCTGTACAAGGTCGCATTGCTTCCTGAATGCCTAGAAATCCTAATTGCTTGTGACAGAACTGAGTTTTACCAGCTTACTCTAAGATTTTGACCGTAGGGCCAGAAGAGTACAATATAGTTCAAACAGTATTTTAAAAAAATATGTATTTCCTATTTCTTTATGTAAAACAAGCATAAAGAGCAAGAAGAAAATGTAAAGTATGTACAGACTTTGAAGGGATGATAATTTTCAGTCTTTGTGTCAGAGAAAACAGAAATATTTTGTGAAAACCTTTCTAACAATTTTGCTTTCAAGGCTGAAGTAAACCATGTGTTGATGGGTTCAGTGATTAAGAGGGAAATCAATATTTTTTATGGTTCTTTCAGTGTTTCATATAACTTTCCTGACACCCTGGAAAGTGTGCTAGACTGGCACAAGATCTTAACTAAATTTTCCCTGAACTGCAGAGAAAGAGTCACATGGGCAGTGAAAGCAACAATTCCTGTTCAGCAGAGAATTACAATTTTTTCTTCAAAGCCTGCATGGATTTGGAAAGATTTAAAGCCCTAAGTCACCAAGATTGTTTATGCCCAGAGAAAATTAAAACTGAGGACAAAGCAACTTCATGCAATGTATAGTTTGGTTAATATTGGTCCATGTGGGATTTTGAAGGGCTGAGGACCCTTCACCGAGAGGTTTTATTTGAGCAGAAAAAGCTGGCAGGAGCTTCACTGGGAATTTTTAAATTAACTTCATGGATATTATGCTTTCCGGTAGTTGTGCCTAGGGAATTTACATCTCTTGTGTTCTTCCTTAATCAAATCAGGAAATTCTCTGGTTTTTTGACATCTGTGTCCACATGTTGCAGGAACCTCTCAAGAGCTGACTCTTTGCACTGGCAGTACATATAATGAAATATCTTCAGACTTATAGCATGCACGTCATAATTACAGTAATTTCTGTCTTATGCCTGAAAGTTCACAGGAATTTTCTGAAGATTCACCAGAAAAGGATCAAATATTTTCTGTTTATTAGGGCTTACAGACTGTGCTCCCACGTCCAGTGCAATATTAATGGACATCCAGCAACACAGGCACCTCTTTGCAGTGCATCTGGTAACAGAAGTTAAAGCTGTTCCTCCCTGCCTCTAATAAACAGTCTTGAACTTTGTTAGTGCAATCTCATGGCATAGCCAAAGTGCTCAGTTTAGTTAACCCCTGTCCAATCCTAAACATTCAGAGACTGGTTTGGTTCTCTAGATTACAAGATCTGTAGCTGTCCCAGAACAGAACTGAAATCTCTCTGTTCAGAAAAAATTGTGTCATCATGCTAAAGAAACCCGCTCTGCAAGAAGATCACACCTGGTAACAGTGGAAGTGAACCTGACAATAATCGTGCATGTGTGCCAGAAATATAGTGTTGCTAAATCTTACAAATTTATAATGAGATTTATGCTATTTAGTGCATTTCTTAAAGTTCCAGTACACTGAGTCTTGAGATTTCAGTAAAATTGCAGCTTTTTTTAAAGGAAAGGGGAAAAAAAAGTACTTCAAAACCTTACGTTTGTGGAAAAAAGTTTGAAAAAGCTTGGAGGTATGAACAGAACAGAGCCTAAAGCTTAGAAATCAGAAAGCATACTGATATTACTTGACATTTTAAGTTTCTTGAGAATACAGGAATTTTGATCACTAGCATTTGAAAATCCCACTGATTTTAAAAGGACCTGGACTTCTCATGTCTCTTTCTGTCTTATCCAATTGCTAAAGAATTTCTAAAAGTTGTTTTTTTCTGACAGTTTTCCTTTTTTTTGAAAGAAATATGAAATCTAGCATTGAACAGCACAAGTGCAGAATAAAAATGACAGACAGCACAGAGCCAGCCTTGCCTTCTTCCTGCAAAATATAAGCCCTTGGCATTGCAGAGGTTTGTTATGGAGAGTTTTATCACAAGCAGCAGCAGTAACACATTTTGAATTTAGGTCAACATATATTTGTTGAAATGCTGAACTATTGCATGAATGCTATCCTAAAACAATTCATCTTGTGTCTCATCCTTTATTACAGTACTTTCTTACAGGATTAGTCATGGGTGATTTTGAGCTGGATTTTGTGCTAAGAGGTTTCTTCTTATTTCAGTAACAAACTGCTATCCTGAAATATATCCTATTTGTCATGAATCTTAAACTGCAGTTTCTTATATCAAGAGATTTGATATAGAAAATCCTATCTTCTTGCGATTCCCTTTTAATTGGGTTTGAAACTAATGGAAATCCAGTGTGATCACATTAGGCTAAAGCATGGCTTGGCTTGCTATGCTATAACAGGGAGTAAGATTGTCTTCCCACCTACAGACCAGTAACCTCTTTTTTGTTGAAGGAAATAGAAGTGTTTACTTGTTACCGTATGAAGTCTATTCCCAGAGACTGATAAATGCCTTGATTCTCCCTGGGAATGTGGCAAAGATAAAATAGCTAACACCATAGCAAATAGTGTCATTTGTTCCTGAGAAAAGTCAGTAGGATTTTATTTTTCACCTATGACTAAATGGGAGCATGATATTCTGCTTTAGAAGATGTTTTCTCATTACCAATTAAAAACAATAGAGCCAGAGCCAAGATTTTCTCTTATAATCCTTTTATTTTCTTAAGAAAACTATTAAGACTTAGTATCAAACTAGAACATTTGCTGAAGTTTAAAACCAAAATATTATAAACAAGGGACTTTTTAAAAAGAAATACTGAGTTTTCTGCTAAAGCACATTAAAGCAGAGATTATATTAACATCAAAGGTAAAGGTATTTGAATCCCCACTTCTGTGAACTATCTTGTGGGTTAGTCAGTGATAAAGTTGTTAACAGAGATATATTTTTACTTGTGGTCAATAAGCACTGTGTTATCTGTAGGAAGAGTCTGTACCTGTCTTATCTAGCATGGGAGGAGAATGCACAGTGCTTCCGGGCTTAAATCATGAAGGGCATAGCAGTTCTGGTTTGAAATAAGCTTGTATTAACCCCCTTACCAGCCTTTAACTGTTTTCCTTTTAAATGGTGGAAATTGCCTGTGTGAGAATGTTGTTTATAGAAGTAAAATCTTCATGCATTATCAGAGGAAATGTTATTGTAATATGCATGACAAATTCTTGACCAATGCTAATCATATAGAGATACTTAAAAGAAACCCCCACAGTGAGTTTGTTCTCCCCCAGAGAACACACATAGACATGCACATGGAATGGAGAGTGCACAGAATCTGGAATGTGAGCACTTAAGAGAAACAACCTTTGGGCAGGTATTTTCCACTTGTCAGAACAAATTGGTAATGAATTACAAACTGGTATCATTAGGATCATCCTTTCAGTAGCTTTCAGGGTTGGATGGTTTCCAGAGCTGAGAGTCTCAGAGAATATTTTAATAGAGATATCAGCTGTTGATGTGGCCTGGTTGTTCTTTCCCCATTCATTGTGGCTCACAAGAAGACCAGATGATGCTAAGGCTTAGTGTTCACAAAGGTTAACAAGCTCTATGCTATACTCTTACTAGGTAGGTAGTTAATATTCACCCGTTACATATAAGAAAACTTAAACAGAAGGTCTCTGCTATCACAACACTTTGCTATCCACTGTGTGGGTCAAAGACAGAGAGTGATGTAATGGCACAGACTGTGGTGGGGGAGAAGAAGTGGAACCACCCTTCTGACCAAATACTTCCTACCTCCCAAATATTACAGGCTGGTGGATGTGCCCTGTCAGCCTCACATACTTAGTGCACTTGTACCTCCTGCACATGGAATAGCTGTGTCCCTGACACAGGGCAGGGTATGCACTCCAAGGGAAAGAGTGTTGTTGTTGTTTTCTGTTTAGCTGGATTTTTTGTTGTTTTCTTCTGGGTAAGCACAGCCATGGATAGATTCCTCCAGAGTGTGCATCTGGGAAAAACTCGAGGAACTGGCTTCTGTCTACAGGTTTACAGGCTCATCAGTCACCTTACATAGCACCCGCTGGGGAGTCCCACACATAATTGATGCTGAGAAAGGTTACATGCCCCCAGGAGGCTGAGAGAGAAAAAAATAAAAATCAGCTTGGTACTTAAATAGGGAGAGAGAGAGAAGAGAAGAGTTAGGCTTTAGGTAATAAGATGCAGTGAGAAGTAGAATGCTTGTCAGGTAAACAGGAAAAGTAGATAATCCCAAATTCCAGCATTTTGGATAAAGAAGGGGAAAGGTTATGTCTAGCGGCATTGTATAAAGCTTGGTTAGCCTATGAATAAGAAAAATTAAGCAAAGCCTTACACACTATCTAATTTAAGGGACCACTTTCTCCACAGGGAGTCAGTGAGGCAGGGAGATGCTTCCTTTCAGTGAGGCAGGTCTCTCACCAATGTGGGTTCACTTCACAGCCTTAGTGGGGTTGCTGGTCAGGTCAAGAGTGGTGCAGCGGAATATTTATGTGTTACCAGAGGCTCGGTTTTCACATGGCCTTGCCTGGGCTGGTGTGGCTTTATCTTCCTCCGCCCGCGGCGTGCCAAAGGCAATGTGATCAGTCCTGGCTGTGATGGTGGCTTGTCCAGGGGATGATCTCTTCTGGTGAGTGCCTAGGCATAGGGAAAGCCCTGTTTAATCCACTCTGACCTGGGGGATGCTGTCTTCAATCCATCCTGGACTGGTAGAAGCTGTCTTTAACCTGTAGTGTTGATGTGGCTTCCCTCATCTGGTTTTGAATGCCCTGCACTGGAAGAGGCTCCAATGAAGGAGTGGAGGCAGGTGTGGGGCTGAGGGATGGTGCCCCACTACATGCTGAGTTAAAGCATTGCACTTGTTCTGTGCACACTCAGTGTGAATGGAGAGGACGATAACAAGGAGCTGGCTCTACTTGGAGAAAAGGCAGCACAGGCAGGGCCTGTTGGCAAGTGGAGCTGGGAAGCATAGAGTGAGCAGGAGCAGGAGGTGGCACAGTGACAGTAAGAGTGTGTCCATGGTACGTGGTTGTAGAGGGCCACTCACCCCCTTCCCCTTGCCACACTGACTGCCCCGGACCCACCCGGCATGGATGTCCCTCCCCAAGACACGGCCTCATGCTGGGGGAGAGCCCTGGCCTGGCCATTGGGAAATCTTGGCATATAGCACTCGCTGCTGCCAGAGAGTCAGAGTCACTCAGGTTGGAAAAGACCTCTGGAGATCATCAAGTCCAACCTTTGACCCAACACCACCATGTGAACTAGGCTATGGCACTAAGAGCCATGTCCAGTCTTTCCTTAAACATCTCCAGGGATGGTGACTCTACCACCTCCCTGGGCAGTCTGTTCCAAGGTCTAATCACCCCTTCCATGAAGAAATTCTTCCTAACGTCCAACCTATACCTCCTGCAGCTTGAGACTATGTCCTCTTGTCCTGTCACTTGCTGTCTGGCAGAAGAGGCTGACCCCGACCTGGCTACACCCTTCTTGCAAGTGGTTGCAGAGAATGAGAAAGTCCCCCCTGAGCCTCCTCTTCTCCAGGCTAAACACCCCCAGCCCCCTGAAATGTAAGACTTGTGCTCCAGACCCTTCCCCAGCTCCGCTGCCCTTCTCTGGACACGCTCCAGCCCCTCAGTGTCTTTCTCGCAGTGAGGGGCCCAGCACTGAGCACAGGATTCCAGGTGTGGCCTCAGCAGTGCCGAGCACAGGGGGACGGTCACTGCCCTGCTCCTGCTGGCCACACCATTGCTGATCCAGGCCAGGATGCCCTTGGCCTCCTTGGCCACCTGGGCACAGCTGGATCATGTTCAGCTGCTGCCGACAGCACCCCCAGGTCCCTCCCAGCCACTCTGCCCCCAGGCTGTAGCAGTGCCCGGGGCTGTTGTGACCCACGTGCAGGACCCAGCACTTGATCTTGCCGAATCTCAAGGCTTGGCTGCCTTGACCTGTAATAAAGCGACACGAGCTTTCCCTCGTTAAAACCCCCAAGACCCCGGCGCCGGGCGGTAGCGGGCGGGCCCATGACGGCACGGCGGGGGCGGTGCCGTGCCGGGTGCCGCCCCGACATGGCCGCCTCCAGCAGGTAACGCGCCGCGCCCG
>VZRL01005594.1:1452362-1633633 GCA_013397895.1 Origma solitaria
GCTCCGGCTGGGCACGGGGAGCCGCGGGAGCACAGGCGGCCTCTGCCCCGGCTCCCCTCCTCCCCTCCTCTGCTCGCCGTGCCGCCCTGGGCGGGGAGCAGAGCCCGCGGCGGCCTGGCCGCGGCTCCGGCTCTATCCCTGTCAGAATGAGGTGCTGTAAGGGGGAGAAGGCCAAGTCAGTCCCCACGTCTGCCTCAGAGCTTTTACAGCTTCCCCCATGTGTACATAGGGCAGAGCAGAACGGACACTGCTGTGAGGCCCTGGAACAAGTTGCCCTGGGAGGTTGTGGATGCCCCAATCCCTGCAATGTTCAAGCCCTTGAGAAACCTGCTCTTAGTAGGACGTGCCCCTGCCCATGGCACGGGGCTTGGGACTGGTTGATCTTTAAGGTCTACTCAAACCCTTGACATTCTAAGACAAAACCCTTGATTCTAAGACACGCTCCTGTGGTTATTCCTGTTCTCGTTGCTGTTTGTAAGGAGTGCCCAGGGCCCGTGGGTTGCGGGGTGTCGGCGGGAGGTTTGGAGCTGGCTGTCCCTGGCAGAGGTGGGATGGGACAGCCGCGGGGACGTGCTGGTGCTTTCACGCGCATTTGGCTCACGCTGGAGCTCTTCAATCTCACCTTCGGGCCTCCTGAATATCTTATTTTTTCCCCTCCAGATGTCTATATGTATACAGCGTCCTTACATGTTTATGGTGGCGTGTCTGTGGCCCAAAACCAAGCCAAAACTGAGTAGCAAAGAGCCAGACTTATCGCTGATCGTGGCGCTCCCTCTGCCGACAGCCGCCGCTCAGCTCTGCCCGGCCACCAGGTACTTTCGTTTTCAGAAGCGGCTTCTACGGCAAATATGCTTCCTGCATTGCATCAAAGCTTTACATTAACCTTTGCAGTAATTTCAGGCCAGTTGTGTGACGTGCCTGTAACATGAGCTCGCACTGCAGGGGAAAACGGTTTTCAGTGTGTATTTTCAGGAGCTACTTTTTAAAAATACTTGCTGTGAAAGTAGATGGTAACAGTAATGAATGTAGCAGTGGATTATCCCATTTTCTCCTTTAGTAATTTTGGCCTTTTTAGATGAGGTGTGAGATCCTAGCAAATGAAGTTTTCTACTTCTATACAGTTGCATATGATTCCTTTATTCAGAAACCAGGGCAGACTCTTGGTTTGTGTGCCTGCCAAATTGAGCCTCTGGTGATGATGCAACAGACAAGACAGAGAGTTTAGACCCAGTTCAGACAGAGACCAAGGGAATATTCTGCTGTCTCAGCTATGCAGGTAGTACTGCTTGAGATGCCTTCAGGAGCTGGAGACACCAGGGTGATGCTGGCAAGCATGACACAGCACATCAGGAAGGTCTTCAGCTTCTTGAGCAGCAGGTGAAAGCTAAGTGTAGGGGGATACGTATTCTCTGCCAGCATTACATGCAATTTAGACAGTTGAATCACATGTCATCTGCCCCTTGTTCAGTTGTTTAGTTCAGGGGTAATGAAAGGATAGAAAGTAGTATTTCAGCTTCAGTTTCTATGCAAGTTTGACAAATACTGTGACATGAGTTCTTTGCTTTTGCTTAGAGAATGTGGGAGTTTGTGAGGACCTGACTAAAGGCCTGACTATACTCAGAACTGCTTTCTCCAAGATCAGATGAAGTCTTCCAGTATGTAGAGGTGTAGATGTTATGGGAGAAGCCTGACCCTTTCAGTTTGAAGTCCTCTGTTCTGCAGGAGCTGCATGACAGTGGTCTGAGTGGTACGGGTGATATGCACAGCCTCCATGCTTTTTCATCTGAATCTGGTTTGCCTGGTTCCAAGGTGTTAACCTGTCCCATGTTTTTGCTCTCTTTCTGTAACCGCACCTCACCAAGTCAAAGATGTGTCACTTTCCTGTGAAGTAGTTTGAGAATGCCTGACACCCTCCCTAGAGAAACCTGCACGTGTGTAGGCTGTAAAGCTGTTGGCCTCTGTTCACCTGTGTATAGCAAATAAACTTGGGCAGGCCAAGGCCAAATTGTGTAGATGGTGATGCTTAGGGACATAGGGTTTAGTGGTGGATTTGGCAGTCCTGGATTAACAGCTGAACTTAATCTTACAGGTTTTTTTTTTAACCTAAATGATTTTGTGATTCTATGAAATCTCTTTATTGGACAGCTTGGTCATGGTAGGCTTGCTGAAGGAGCCTCTTAATCAGCTGAAACTTGGTAAGGGGAACCCATTAGAAGCACTTAGGAGAATTTACTTGATGAAAACTTTTTGTGCTTCTTTACATGAGACTTTCCATTTTCCCCCTCAGGTACCTTGGCTTCTAAGTATCTTACACTTTTGGGTCTTGTTTTTTTGGTTTTGTTTTGTGTGTGTGTGCATGTGTCTTACTCTGCTTTTCTTTGGTGCAAGCAAGTTTGACATTTCTTGATCATTATTTGACAAATGAAGGTTAAGAGGACCATTGCTCTCTGTGTATTTAACACTGTTTGTTGATTAAGTGAAGAATTTTATTTTTAACTATTTTGAACTATTTGTCTTTAGAAGGAAGCATATTATTACCAAAGAATGAACTGTGGCCTGTTTGCAGGTTTGCCATCAGGAAAGGAAAATTATTATTTAAGAAAGTACCAATAGGTTCTGGAAAGGAAGGGAAAAAGAGTATGAAGTAGGCAAGAAGCCCTTAATGAGCACTGTTGCTATGAAGGGAAATAGCACACAGTTCCTAACAAATCTGTAATAAAAATAATTTTGCAGAGATCAAGATTGATTATACAACCCATTGATCTTTTCAGCCTCTACACTTTGTTTCTGAAGTCATGTGAAATAATTATTTTAGTAGTCTTCTCCTATTTCTGAAACTCTGCCCTGTTTCAGTTTTGTTACTGCTGAGATTTTCTTCTCATGCATTTTGCCTCCATTGCATGTGAGCCTTGTTGTGCTTGAATTCTCTCTAAGAGACCCTAGGAAATGTCAAGAGTCAAATGGTGGTAGGATGGATTTTGGTGCTGAGTAATTTATTAGGTGTTTGTTTGTTTTTTTGGGGTTGGTGGTTTTTTTTGGTTTTTTTTTTTTTTTTGGTCAGGCTCAGGTATAAATGTGATCTTTATGTGATCAGATATGTGTAAGAACTTGTATAATGCCAGGAAGTCAGGGTTCAAACTGTTACGGCGATGCATGTACCACCTCAAACTTGATACCAGGCATCTGAAACCATATCAGGATGGAATTGTTGGAACCTACCATGCCAGTAACTTGCTACGTTTGCTTGAAATTGTTGTTGACAAGTGTTTCAATTCATTTAAGACTACTGTAAAATCGTGTTTGAGAATGGAAGAATGGTAGGAGGATGAACCAGTAAGTGGAAAGGAAGGGCAAAAGACTGAGTCTTCTCTGGCAGAATTTTTTCTTCTCCTTTTTGGAGGATTAGGATCTTTTATTTCCACAGAGTGCTTTTGTCATTCTGATTCTCTTTAATGATTCTTCTCTTGCAGTGCAGTTAAAAGTTCTGTAGGTTGAGGATGGTAATGCGTCAGCAATTGCAGGGAATGCATACTTAAAGCTCCTGTGCAACACTTCAGTATTTTATAACAGTATAACTAGCATATTGGTGCTTGTTTAAAACAAAATTTTTGCTAAGTCATTCAATACAAAGTTTCAGCAAATATTTATATGACTGTTTTTTTACCTTTGCCATTTTTGGTGGTACATTGTCATATTATCATGATTGTGTCTGCAGTGTAGGTATTGGGAAGCAGCTCTGCAGTCATGCAAGCCAGAAGGCATGCAAGTGGATTACTGACTGTTGAGGCAGTTGACACAGTTAAGTAATTACATATAGGGATGATTGACCTACTTTAGTTTTATTTTTTTCCTTAAAAATAACTGAAACAAAACCATTTTTTTTGACATGAAGAGAAGATGGAAGGCTTGTTGTCAGGTCAATGATGATGGAGTAAGACAGACAACTGCAGTTGGAATGTCTAGTTGCACTGTTAGGAGGATTTTTGGCAAAGAAGAGAAGATACCTCTAAAATACAGGTAAAGGGTTATGTTATAGGGAGGGATAAAGTCAAAGTCAAGCTGCATCAATGCCTGGGAGCTTTGTCATAATATTACTGGACTCCAGAGAGGTCTGGACTCTTCCCTTGGATTTGAAAGAAGTATAAAGAAAGAAAGGAAAAGAATGTAGGCTCAGAGAAATGAAGAAAAGTACTGTGTGATCTCAATGTAGCGTTAGACCTAAAGTGGAAAAACATGCAGCAAAACCTGGAGAATGCCAGTGACCCTTAGGTACTCACTGGTTGGTAAATGCTGTGTTGCCATGAAATTCAGTAGTTTTTATTTATTTATATATATATATATATATGTACACAGTTTTCTGTGCCTTCTCATGACTGGAATGTGATTTGTGTTAAGTTTGGCCTTGGGAGATGTGGTAAATGAAGTGTGGAGCATCCTAGTTGCTTGCTCTTGGACATCTAAGTACTGCACACATTTTTCTACTCTCAAAAAAGGTAAGTTTGCCCAAATGTCATACTTGGTTGCAATTAGGAAAAGGGAGCCAAACATTTCATCTCCAACTCGAGCATTTGGTGAGGCATGAGAATAACTGAGAAGCTGATAGAAATCTCATGGCAGTTCCACACGTAATTTTTTTTTTCATGTTCTGCTCTGGAGGGACTGTAGAGAGAAGGAAATTTGCTGAAACTACTGTGCGGAAACAGGAGGGGCAGACAGGTTAAAACCCAAAAATGGATGTAGTGATACTGTGAATGTGAATAAAGGTGTGAAGAGGAAGAGAAAAATGGGAAAATGAAATCAAACATAGCAATCTTAAAGCTTTATTTTTGGGAGAGATCTTTTTCAAGCAGGACACTCACTATGTGTTTTTATTTCTGCTTTCCAGCTGACCAGCATGGAAGTTAAAACTAGTGAAGATCATTTGAAAGTCCATAAGATGAAGAAGAAGGTATTGAGAAAGCAGATCAGAGCTCAGCATACATTGATGAGACATGAGGGCATAGAGTGTGTTTCCCATGCCACACAGGTGACTGGTAGTTGTGATTTTGATGGTAGTGTTAAAATGCTTCTTATCTGTGTTCTGTTCTCACATGTCTTGTGTAAAATGCAGTTCTTCCAAATGTAATTCCTGAGGTTGAGGGTTTTCTGTGCTTCTTTGATTTCAAAGCAGAACTGTACCTTAGCAGTTCAGTGTCTATGAACAGACTTTGATGGCCTTTGGATAAGGGTTTTTTTTACCTGAAACAATAGTTGCTTGGGTTGAAGAGGAGGAGGCGGAAGCATTGGAAATGCTATTGAAGTAGATAAACTTTTTTCTCTTTCTCTGTGGTTTCTTTTTTTTTCTCAGGCTTTTAACTTTTGTACCTTTCTGTCCCCTGTACTTCTCTGTGATGTGTAGTTTGTCTCATCAAACTCCCCATTAAAACATATCTGTCTTGGAAATCTTTCCCATTTTGTTTTCTTCCCCTAAATGAATTATGGCTGTGGTTCTGTGGGAGTTGAACTATTTGTCTGACTTGCAGCTGTTGAAATGGGGACATCTTTCTCTTTCCTTGCAGAAAACAGACCTAACAGAAAGCTACTCAGATTTTTGATTTGTAGTGTTCTGCCACAGTAGAATTAGAGCAGATCAGAGAATGACCTCACAGATACTGATGTAGCAAAAAGTGACAGACAGAAAGGGAAGTTAGAGTTTCTGTCTGCAGACAGAAAGGGAAGTTAGAGTTTCTGTCTGCAGACAGAAAGGAAAGTTAGAGTTTCTAATTTTCCTCTGTCATTTATGAAGAAATACAAATGGCTTGAAACACTGTAGGGCAGTACCATTTACTCTATGCTTGTTCATCCTGAGCCTGCAAATTCTTCCCATTCATATATGGAAACATCAGTTATATCTTTATACACTTCTGTAATAAAATATGGTTTAATTTTTCACTCAAACTTCACACCACATGGACAGATGCTAATGACTCTGCAATTTTGTTCATACTGTAGACTCTTAAGAATAAAGACTGTTTTTCTAGTGTTGCTTAGAAATAGGTCTGTAATTTGGCTCTTGTTCCTCTTGAAACTGTCCCAGGTACCAATATCCAAAGAGTGATTTTGGGGTCCATCAAAGTCCTTATTGGTGACAGAACATTTGAATAAGTGATATATGAAACAAAATCATAGCGCTAGTGGTAAACTTGTGTCAGGAATACAGAATATGCTTCTAGGCTTTGTGCAAGAGTCTGATTATTTCCAAATTGCGTCATCAGTTGCTGCACATGCTGCAGCAGTTGTGTAGTGGGGTATTTGTAGATTAAGTGAAAGGGACAGTTTGAACCTCTGCATCTGTAACATTCTAGAAAACAGCAGCAATTAACGATGTAAACTTTGAAAAATGTGATCAGTAGCGGACAGCCTGATGCAGAGCTTAGAACAGATGTTACCAGAGCCATCACAATAGGCATGATCACAGCAGTGCCCACTGTATAATTATGTTTTTTTAATAATCCTTCTCTTTGATTCTAAACCTCATTTTCTGGTTTTTGTTTTTTTTGAGAAGTGAAATAATGTCATTTGAAATAATTGAACACTTTTCCCTGCTGTTTCAGAAACCTCCACAATTACGTGTGCCAGTGTCACCATTTGTTTGCAGTATACGTGATGCACATATGCCAGTTCAAAGCATGCTTTAACTGAGGAGGTGTTTCTGATAGAGGTTGCAAGGCTTTCAGCCAGAATATGTGCTGGGCAAGCAAAGGTTGCCTTAGCCTCATATAACAAGCTCATGGAAATGTAAATACCTTGTTCAGAATGCATAAAAGAGTGCTCGTGGGTTTAACTTTTCTTTATAGTGCTGTTCTCTTGGTAAAATGTCAGTTTTAAATGAACCAACAATATTCACTAATTATTTTTTAAAATTTTTTAAAAATTCTTTTTCAGTTAGAGCCTGGTTATTGCCAATGCTGGTCTTGGAAATGGGATGAGTAGACAGCAATTGCTCAGGATACTGGAAGAATATGGAGTCGTGGAAACGCTCTTAATGCCACCAAATAAACCGTATTCATTTGGGAAATACAGGACAACAGAAGAAGCCAAGAAAGCCTTTAATGCCCTTAATGGAAAGGAAGTAACACTGGAAGACTGTGGCCAAAACATTGTTCTATATATTAATTTTGTGGAAAAAGGTACAGTTTTTCTACTCTCCTATATATCCGGCTTCCTGCGTACTGCTCCCCTTTGCTTTTACTTCCTGGGTTGAAAATATAGGTAAAAGCACACTAATTTTTGTAAGTAGACACAGAGAGTGAAAGCTAGAATCTGAGATTCAGGACATAAAATAATCTTTGCTCCTTGTATTTCATGATAGGATACTCTAATTTCAACTCTATTACTTGGAAGCAAAAGAGAAAAAAGGTTTGAGTAATTTGCTGACCATTCAATACTGTACATGAAGGTTTTGTGATTAAGGAGCCTGGGGAATCTCTGGACAGTTCATTGGATTTCTTGGGTGATCTTAGTCTTGCAATCTCTATCTCATCCCCAAGAATACAAATATGCACAATGAAATTTCTGTCTTTTTTTTTTTCACCTTCTCCCCAAGGTATTTTTTTTGACTGATTATAAGCTCTTTACTACAAGAACTGTTGCTCTTTCTGTGAGCTTTCATAGTGTGTCTAGCAAAAAGGGTTGCTGGTGTTGGTCTGTACATTCTGCCAGCAAATAGCTTTTTTTGAGCTCTTAGGGTAGCAAACTGAATGCCCCAACATCAGTGATTTATGTTCCCTTAGGTATTGTTTTGTATTCCATATTTGTATATATTTGATTACAGAGTACTCTTTGTCTTGAGAAGCAATCTACTGATATGGTAAATCACTAAAATTCTACAAAATTAAAATGAAATTCAGGTAGAACTTTGAAGTGATTGGGAAATTCTGTTTACCATTATTTTGACAGGAAAATCGCAAGTGGTTTTGTGTTTGAATAGTGTAAAGTCTTGTTTGTCCTATGCAGGAAGATTTTGAGAAAGTACTTGAATGATGCAAAACTCAGGCCTTACCCTGTTTTGTCATGACAAAAAGGGATCCTTCATTCTCCAAACAGGACCACAATGAGGGCTCCATTGTATCATTAAACATTTCTACAGTGGTACTATATTCTCATACAAAGTAAATATATCCCTATAAGGAACTCATGGTTTTATTTTCTCTAAATAGTGACAAAATTATCTTTTTTTTTTTTCATATCCCTCAGTTTCCTTGCAAAATGCTGTTCCTACAAGCTTGCCTCCAGGCTTAATGGTAATTGAAAAGATTATTTCTCCAGAGGAAGAAAGGAGGATGTTGGAAAGTATTGACTGGAAAGGAGACGAAGACACTCAAAATGGTGGGCACAACTATTGAAATCCAGACATTCTATATTTTTATGCTGTTTTTTCCTACAATTTCAGGATACAGGAAGTCTACATCTTGGGAAATGTATGGTCAGAAATAATTCTGTGTTTGTTCTTAGTATTAGGAGTTGGGTCTTATACTGCAAGGGATCAGCTCCTCGGGGCAAGTGGTCTGAATTAATATTCTAGAATGGATGTACTTGAATAACATGCCTGTATCCAGAGACGATTAAACTCTTTTTTATGTGTCTTGTGCCAAGCACAAGACTGTAATTTGTTGTCCAACTGAGGAGCTGTGTCTTCTTTTAAGTAAAAAATAACTTAATGAGGCATACATTCTGGATGCTTTAATGCTTTCACTTCAGGTTGTGGAGTTAAATCCTTCAGGAAGTGAATTCTTGGAAATCACTTCAGGGTTCCTGCGTGAATGTGTTCCTTGGAGCAATGCAAAAGGTTATGTTGACCGTAGCTAACGTGTAACGTGGTGATTGATGAAAATGAAGGCTCGTGCTGTATCTGTAGGGTATTCAAGTGTAAGTTCAGAGATTAGGGCAAGAAAAAGATGCATTAAGCCTGGCTCAAGAAAATTGGTATTCCCTGCTTCTTGCATATGCAAAAATACCATCCCTTTTTGACTCAAAACAGCAGTGAATGTGATGCTTGATGAAATACAAAAGATAATAAGGCAGAAGTGTGTGCCGTGAAGAACAAGGGTCACATACATTGTTTTAACTGCTCATTAGAGACTGCTTAGGCTTCACAGGTCAGATGAAACAGGAAAACATAGCAAGTTGCCTAGAATGTTCTGTGTAGTCTAATCTTACTTGAAACCTGTGTATTTTTACAGCCCAGAAGACTTTAAAGCATAGAAGAGTAAAGCATTTTGGATATGAGTTTCGCTATGATAACAATAATGTTGATAAAGACAAACCATTACCTGGAGGTGAGGACTTCCCTATTAAATTGTACTTATTTTGCACTGATGTTTGAACCATTGTGTAAAGCCTTTCAGGCTTGCTGAGTTATTGCTGTGAGATTCTGGTTAAAGGAGAGCCTTTGCTGTATCTTAAGCACACACCAAACAGTGCTGTTGAATGCTTTTGAATTTTAAGATCCATTCCAAATTATTATGAGTGCTTTAAGCTTGTTGTCCAATCACTTGGAGCCAGAGGTTGCTGCCCTTTGTTGAGGTATGGTCAAATAAGGCTTTTGGGATTGTAATTGTCATTCCTTTTTAGATTTTTGTTCCATAAAACAATTATGTGTTACAAATTGCATATTAATTTGTTTGGGGGATGTAATGTATGTTGCTGTATATATTTATCTCAACTAGCTTGAAGCTTGCTGGATGCACACTGAAATAAAATTTCCTTTGCTCTGAAAGCAATTTTGTAAAGGTTTCAATAACTCTTATTTGGAGTTGAAAGCTGTGAGTCAGAGCCAAGCAAGCTAGTCATCTTACAGACTTAGATTTAAAAATAGTAAAATAGGAGAGTTAAATTCCTGTAAAACTTGAAGGTGTTTAAGGTGATCCATGTGTGCTGGGGTGGATGTAGCAGGCAACAGAAGGATTCTGGTTACATGAAGATTTTACCTGTGAAACTATATCATTGTAAGAGGAGTGATATGTGAATTGTTTTCTCGTCTCACAGACTATTTTATGTGTCAGAAAAGCATAAACACTTCTTGGGGGAAAACAATTAAAAATCAGTAGATTCATGGAAGGGATAGTAGTAACATGTTCGTTTCTGTTACCCCCAGCAGAATTTTTCAGTCAAGTCCTCAGGTAAAATAGCAAACCAAAGCTTCAGTGGAGGAGTATAACTTCCATTCCTGTTTCAAGACCAGCTTAACTTCAGCAGATTTTTATGGTGATATTTAATCTAATTCAGTAACAGATTTCCAGGGAGTAAATCTATTGGAGAGCTCTCTGCACAGCTGACTCTCTGCATAATAATTTTGCTTCTTGACTGCAACTTTTTTATTGTAATTGGTGAAAACTTTGCCTCTGATTTGATGTGGTTTTATTTATGTGTAGAGATACTACAGTTTACATATATAAGGAGTGATCTGCTGCTGAATGCAGAGACCTTGGAGGAGTGGCCTTTCCAATTCTGAGATCTTAAAAATACATTGGATTTGAAGATTAGGCCCCCAAATATGATGTGTGTGTTAGCAGCAAATTCAGAGTAATCATTATTAAAGATGGACTTGCGTGCATATGGAGTTGTTTCTATGTATTTTTCCAGTTATATTTTTTGTAAAAAGCTATCCTGTCTTGTTTACAGTTCTGTTTCTATAAGTAGGTCTTCCTGAAATTTGCAACCCATTCTTGGAGAAGTGCTTAAAGCAGGGATATATCAAACATAAACCTGATCAACTGACTGTAAATCAGTATGAACCTGGACAAGGTAAGTTTATTTGTCCCTCAAAAATGTTGAGCTCTTTATCTTACATTATGGTTTAACCCTGGTAGGTAACTAAGCACCATGCAGCTGCTTGCTCACTCCCCTCACTGAAGCAGAGGAGAGAATTGGAAGATAAAAGTGAGGATCCTCATGGGTTGAGATCAAGACAGTTTAGTAAGTTAAAAAAAAACAACAAAGAAATAAAACAAAGGAAAAGAAGTGATGCAAAAAAAATTCCTTAGTTACTGGCCAATCGGTGCTCAGCCAGTCCCTGAGTATTGACATCCCTGGTAAACTTCACGCTTAATGTAATTGCTGATCACAATGTCATATGGTCATATGGCATATTCCTTTGGTCAGTTGGGATCATTTGTCCCACTGGTGTTCTCTCCCAGCTTCTTGTGCACCCCCAGCTGACTTGCTGACAGGGAAGCATGAGAACCACAAAAGACCTCGATGCTGTGTAAGCACTGCTTGGAGCTAGCTGAAACATCCATGTATTAGCTACCCTATTTTCATCACAAATCCAAAGCATAGCACCATACAGGCAGCTGTGGCACAAATGAACTACATCCCAGCCAAACCAGTACAACTTTACTGAAAAGCAGAAGAGTGTAGCATCTAACTGTGACATGGTGTAGGGACAGGATTTAAGCACCTGCAAAGTGTATTTCCTCTGTGACCAGAGATACTTTGAATCAAAACTAAAGTCTTAATACTGGTTATGTTCAGAAGTGCAGGTTTTGATGCACAGTTAGGGAAAATGATGATGTTGGAGTCCAAGGCCATAATTTGAAAATTAACTATGAAAAGATACAGGAATAAGTAGTCTATTTAAGTGCATTTTTTTACACCAAACTTGTGTTCCTGAAACGTACATACAGTCTCCAGGAAATGGCTCTTGCTGTTAGTACATATGGTATAATGTTAGTGTATGTGTTATATGGAGTCTTAAGTACGATGCAAGCAGTGTTCCCTTATCTTAGAAATAAGGAATTACTCTATTTTTGTAATTTTTCCCAAACTGAAGAAAAATATGCTTCTAATCACACTTCTAGGGAATAAATCACATGCTGTACTTTTTGCTGAGCTTAGTCATCAAGGTTGAGTATCGGGCTTGGTTTTCAAAGTGAGTATCTCATTTGTCCTTAGGAAGAAAGAACAATGGCTTTACTCTCAGAATTAATGTCTGGCGGCTATTACAGTATCTGCTTAACAAGGGTCTGAAAAGCTGATCCTATTTGTTTGTGTATCTGACAGTCTGTTAAATTGATACACTTGTGTACTTCTGGCTGGGACATCTGAGGAGATTAGTTAGAATTGTAGGTTTCTATCAAGAATAGAAGCAGCTTTTTTTGAAAAATCAAACAAACAAAAACCCAAGCCCAAAGCTAAATACCCTTTGTTAGTTAACAAATCATTAGAACATGTATGAGCGGAGTGCAGTCAGATTAATACTGTCTATCTTTGTTCTGAGCCATGTTTTCACTGGAAATTACACTTGAAATTTTATAAAGTGAGTTTTGGCTAATGAGTATCTAAGCTGGAGGGGCCACACATGAGACACATTAGATTATTTCCTTTTTTAGGACACTTTTTCCATTCAGGGTCCTGATAATGTTCAAAGCTGTAAATTTATACTTGGAAGTTACCCTATACTTTTGAATGCTTTCAGAATAGTTAGGGTTGGAAGTGACCTTTGGAGATCATCCAGTCGAAACCCCCTGCCAAGGCAGGGCGACCTAGAGCAGGTGACACAGGAACGCATCCAGGTGGGTTTGGAATGTCTCCAGAGAGGGAGGCTCCACAACCTGCTGGGCAGCCTGTTCCAGTGCTCTGCCACTCTCCATGGAAAGAAGTTCTTCCTCACATTGAGGTTTCTTCCTGGGTTTTAGTTTAAGTCCTGTCATTGGGCACTACCAAAAAAGAGCCTGGCACCATCCTCTTGGCACCGGCTTTAGAGATGCTTATGTGCATTGTTGAGATCCCCACTCAGTCTTCTCTTCTCTAGACTAAACAGGCTCAGCTCCTGCAGTCTCTCCTCATTAGAGGAATGCTCCAGACCCCTAATCATATTCACAGCTCTCCACAGGACCCTCTCCAGTAGCTCCTTGTCTGTCCTGTACAGAGGAGCCCAGAACTGGACTCCAGATGTGCCTCACCAGGGCTGAGTAGAGGGGGAGAATCACCTCCCTTAACCTACTGGCTGTACTCTTCCTGATGCACCCCGGGGTACTCTTGGCCCTTTTGGTGGGAAGGGCAAACTCTGGCTTAGGTGACTGTCTGTGTGCTGTATATATGATGTGTAAACAGCAGGTGGGTAGGTCAGTTTGGTCTTGATTGAATTATCAGGGACAGTGTAGAGAGCTGTCCATGTTCTCCTGCTGCATGGTGAATTGCACAGACTTCAGTGTGCTTCTTAAGGCAGAGCCTCAGTGCTTTGTACTGAGGCAAAGTTATGAGCCATAACAAACAGGTATCTATCCACCCTTGGTTTTCAAGTCTCACTGCTTTTCTGTCAGATTAAATATTGGTCTCGTAAAACACTTGTATTGTTTTCACTGAAACTAATGGAAATCAGAATATTGGATGTAAAATCTGCTGTGTAATAAGGGTGCTTTATAAACCTGAGTGACACTGTTAGAAAAAATTGTTTTCAACTCAGGAATTCTCTATAGTGCCCAAAATGAACTTGGGTAGAATTTTTAATAAACAAATAAAACTGTTTCAGTTTGAATCGTATAGGAATTACTGTCTGCCCTGGCCTGCAGTGGATCAGTTGCAGTTCTCCCAAGCTGTCTGCTGGCCTTGCTTCACTGCTGACTGCCATTCCCCACCATGTGGTGAGATCTTGCTGTGGCATGCACACTGCTGTTTTAGCACTTGGCGTTAAAATGTGTGGCACAAGCTGCAGGGATTGGCAGTTCTTTTCCAATTAGCAGATATGAAAGGAAAATCTGAAAAAACCCCAAAAAATTACTGTCCTTTTGGCAATTCTCAGTTATGTGTGTGTACTCATACATGCACCGACAGATGTATTACCCCAGGTTTAGCCTACCAATGATGTATGTTTGCTTAGGAAGTGCAAAGCAGAGGCAGGACTTGATCCTAACAGTGCCTGCCTCTGTGGTAGTAGGTACTAATGCTGAAGCTGAAACCCTTAATGCAGTCATTTGTAGTTGCACTGTTTTAGAAATCCTTCTGTTCTTTCTCATGGAGAATAGAGATAAACTGCACTTTCTGTACTTTCTTAATCTCTGTGTTTGTGTTAAGTGCTCTGTAGCTATGACCAATGATATTGGGAGGTAGATTTTTTACTGACCAATGGTTGCTAGATTATTAATGGATATATAAAGAAGTTTCTGTAAATAAAACTCTCTCTTTCGCCATCTTGGGGGTTTCTGCCTGCTTCCTTGCCAGCCTTCTCTGCCCGCAGCCGCGAATATCACGAGATTAGCGTCGATAGTCATTTGCTTAGGAAATGGAGGGATTTGAGATCACTCCTCTGTGAAGAGAGTGAGGAAGAAATATATGATCATGGGTGAACTAAAGCCCAAAATCGCTTTATGGACCATAACTGTTAGTGCTGAGGGCTAAACTGCCTACAAGGAGAGCAAAGTGGTTGAGCTGCTCTCTGCAGCAGGGAGAACATTTGGAGTCATCAAGGAGTGAGGCCTTGGGGTAATCTGAACTATCATATAAGTGTTGCCACTGATTGTATGAGACACTTAGGTTAATTGTGTCCGTCTAATCTGGACATGGAAATAAAACAGTTGCCCTGAATTCTTACAGAAGGCAATTCCCGCATTTATCATAAGTTTTGTTTGTTCAACAGCACATCCCAATTTTCCATACGGACATCCATAGAAATAGAGCTTGCTAACAGAGATAGTACTTTATTACTGTTATTATTATATTTACTTTTTTTTTGTTTTTTTAACAGGAATTCCTCCTCATACTGATACACATTCTGCTTTTGAGGATGAAATAATCTCTCTCAGTTTGGGAGCTGAGGTAAACTTAATGTTTGCATGGGGTCTGATGCTTTACTGAGAAGTTCAGTTTTTATATTGTTAATTTGTTAATTTGATTTTCCATGGTGTCTGTCTACATTCATCCAAACTTAATATTAAGTATGAAAGGTAGTGTGATATGCTAATTAAATAAGTAGCTCCAATACAATGTCACTGGAAGATTTGCCAGTGATAGAAATGATTTTTAAATCTTGGCATGCAGTTCTCCATTGACCTTCCTTCATCTTTATCTCGTGCTTTAATTTCACATATTCTGCCTCAGTCTGCAGCCCTGGGCTTTCTTATCCTTTCCATTTCAATTAAAAGGCTGACTGGCACAGTTGCTGTGTTACTTCATTGATGTAACACCATAAGCAGCTCATTTCTAGGTAATTGTATTACGGCATATCTTTGTGATGGTCTCAGAGATGGCTAAAAGCACTGTAATTTTAATCACGTGAAAAATACAAACCTTTCTGGGAAGCAGAAAGGATGGAATGCCTGGAGCATTTTGAAGCTATAGAAGGTTGGAATGTGTACATTTTAACTAGAGAGACAGCCAGACTTGGGCCATCTCTAGGTACCATTTCTAGGTGTTTCAGGCATAGACATAGGCATTGGATTACAGCCTGTTAGTTATCTCACAAGTTTCATTGCCTTTTCCTAATGGGCCATAAATACACTTTACAGGTGCAGGCAGTCAAATCACAGATGTAGTAAAACAAGCCAGTGGCCCATGAAATGCTGCATTATTTATGCCTTCTCTTTCTAGAACTTTTACAACTTTTTATGATTTCTTTGTGGTTTTGTGCACTTAGCTCTTCATCTCATTTTAAAATGAAAGTATCGGTTGCAGTAATACGTGAGTTAGCTATTTTAGGAGTGAAGCCCCCTTCTCTGTTTCCAGTAAATCTTCATGCAACATTTACACACTCTGTTAATAAAGAGTTGGAATTGCACATTCAGCATCAACCGTCAGTGTCTTTCTCCTCTTTATTCTTCTTTCTGCAGGATGACAATTTTTTTTTCTACCTGCATAAATTAGGTGGCAGTGTGGTGGAAGGCATACAGAAAGTCATATGTCTTGTCCCTTCTTTGTTCTCCTCAACAGAAAATGCACACATTTAAATAAAAAGTGCCATAAAGAAACAACCTTGCAACCCAGCTGGTTCTGTATTCTATTTTGGAAATTGGCTAACCAGACACTTAAGGGGAAAAAAGGAAGCAGAATGCCTCATTATACTGAGTCATGGAAAGAGCATTTCTTTCAATTGCTTATATGCTTGTCCCTCCAGGATCTGAGTTAGGCAGATTGTAATAATTAATAACTAAAATAAATGCTTTGGCTTATGAAAAAGAAGTCTGGCAGAATAGAGGACTAAACACAAACACCTAGTGATTTAGTTACCGGGATTTAGGTACCGCAGATTCTCAAACTCCTTGTATCATCTTCACAGGCCCACCGAATTGTTTAGGTTAGAGTGGACCTCTTAGGATCATGTAGTCCACACTCCTGCTTAAGCAGGGTCAGCAAAAGCAGGTTTTCCAAGACTGTGTCCAGTTGTGTTTTGAATATTTCTGCAGATGGAGACTTCAGAACCTCTGTATGCAGCCTGTTGCAGTATTTGACGTCCACCGCAGTAAAAAGCCAAACTGTTCATTTGAGTTCTGATGGAATGACATGGAGTTTAAATTGAGCCCATTGTTTCTTGTCCTGTTGGTGGACACTGTTAGGAAGAATCTGGCTCTGTCTTTTTCATTCCTTCCTATCAGTTATTTATACACATTAATAAGAGTCATCTTATGTGACCCTGAGCCATCTGTTCTCCAGGCTGATCAGTGCCAACTCTCTCAGCATCTCCTTATACAAAGTTATTTCTTAATCATCTTCATGGCCTTGTCTTGGACTTGCTCCAGTAAGTCCACAGCATTCTTGTAGTGGGAAGCCCAGTCCAGTCTCAGTACTGGACAGAGTACAAGAGATACTTCCTCACCAGGGAAGTGATTAGTGAGGAAGGATCACCTCTCTTTACCAGCTGACAGTGCTCTTCCTAATGTAACCCAGGAGGCTGTTGGCCTTTTTTCTGCAAGAGTACGTTGGTAGCTCGTGTTCACCTTGTCACTAGGACCTCGAGGTCATTTTTTGCAAAGCTGCTTTCTAGCTCCTCAGCTGACTCTGTGTAGAGATACATGGGATTATTCCTGACCAGATGTAGGACTTTGCACTTCTGTTTGTAGAACTTCATGAGGTTCCTGTTGGCAGCAGTTCTCCAGCCTGCCCAGATCCTTCTGAATAGTGACACAACCATCTGATGTTAGAGCCTCTCCTCCTAGTTTTATTTCATCTACAAAGGTGCTGAATGTTTGCTCTGCCCCATCATCCAGGTCATTAATGAAGTTGTTAAACAGTGTTAGCCCAAGTATCAATCCCAAGGGCAGCCCAGTACTGACATGTCTCCAACTGCACTTAGTGCCACTGCCATCTTCAGTGGTACTTGCAACCTAACTCATATTATTGAGGATGAGTCTTTTCCTCAATGGTGAATGAGTTTATCCAGTAATGAAACACTCTGTACTATTTTGTTAGAGGAATAAATTTAATTTGTTTCTGCAAACCTGATTTATGTTGAAAAAATAATAGTTATTGGCATGCATGTTCCTTTTAAATATAAAAAAATAATCTTGAGAACAAAATAAAGGCATGATTCTTCACAACACTGCATTTGTCTTGCACCAAATAATTTACAGCAATCCAAGTTCTTATGCCTGTATGAAATGAGGTAGAAATGTAGATACGAGAACCTCTTTCCTGTCTCTGTCACATGAAACAGCTTTATCAAGAGGTACAGAGAAGCCAAGTGGTTGCCGTGGTTGGTGCAATCCATTGTGTTTTGAGGAGTTTACAAGATGGATTAAACTTGTTTTGAAGGAGAAGAATCTCATTATTGCTTTGTACTTCTGCCTCGCTTATAAAAACTACTGAATAGTTTTGATGGCAAAGCAGTGAGGTGTGATTTGTCTTATCCCATAATACTTCAGGAAAAATGGGGATCTCAGGCTAATCATTCCTGTTTGTAACCCATTTCTTTGGCATCTCCAGGGAAACTGCAGAATAAAGTGAGACTTTTAGAATGTCCTGTGGACTTGTAATTGCATTTTATAAATCACCCCATTCACCCTTTCTTTATAGGAGCCGATACACTGAAAATATTAGTGAATATCAGTTTCAATGCTGTGTTATTGAATGCACCTTTCTTTTATTCAGAAATTGTCATAGTAGGAAAGCCAAGGCAATGCGGTTAATTTAGATGAGTGATCTTTTATTAAACTTAATGGCAAATCATGTTCTATGTCTGTGAATTTGAACAAAGTACTGCAAAACAGGGATCAGTCCATTCTGTTGAGAATTTTGGTTTTATTTCAGTTAGGTGTTATTTTCAGTGCCTCCATTTGGTGTCTCTAAAGATATACAGTTTTACAGTATTTCGTCTTGGAAGCCTGGTCAAGTTTGCAGCTGTCTCAAAAGAATCCTAATTTTAAAGCCTGTGTCGAATTTCTCTTTGCAGGTTTGCAGCAGGAGCTTGATCAATATTGAGATTTCTGTTTTTCCACTTTTCCTAATTTGCTGTTTTATATGCTGCCATGTAAGCCTTGATTCATTAAAACTTTAGAAATACAGAGGTAGAATTTCTGTAATGAGCTAAGTAATGCTACAAACATATCCAATCCATAGAAGAATTTTCCCTTCCTGGTTGCAGATCTCTTACCCCAGTCAAAAGCTACCAACACCCTGCAGGTCCCTCCTTGTCAACTCTGCCCTGCTGTGTCCAAGACTGCTGTGGGACACCCAGTGTTTTGTGCCAGAAAGCAAAGCACAGTCGTAGTTTGCTGAAAGGGAGTGTCGTGTTGGCGCAATACTCTGATTTATGTTGCTCTGTCCCATTTTCCTAAGATCCAGCCCCAGGCTTGTCATGCTCTTCTCCTTAGCTCTGCTTTTCTTTGCCTTAGTCTGCTTCCTGTCCCTATACATTGGGCTGGCAAAAGGCACTGGGAACTGCTGTGATGCTTTGTCTAGGCCCGGACCTAATGTCTGAGGAAGGAAAGCTTTAGGGGTGTCAGCCAGATTTGTGGCTCAGGGTTAAAGAGTGGCCCATGTATGGATCATCCTTGACCTCTGCCTAACTTCTGTTCATCTGAACACATTCATCATCTCTTAGCCTGGGGATCTTAAGTGCTTTGATCTATAAAGGAAACCTGTGACTCTCTTAATCCTTGAAAGGAGAGCAATGTTATAAGGAAAAACTTAATGAGACCTTTTGAACGACCTTTGAGTATGGTCATTTTAGAGCTGATAGAATGAAGTATACTGCTTCTACTCATTTCTCAGTCTGATAATTGACCCTTTCTCTGGCACTTTTGCTTATCAGTTGATCTATTTCCAATCTGTCTTGGTTAACAAACAGAAATCTGTAGCTGGTATGGCAGCAGCTGTTTCTGTAATAGCGGAGAGATTTTATGAGAAGCCTTTACAAAGTCTAGACTGTATCCAGCCTTTGACAGTTAGCAGCTGTTTTGTGTCTTGCATGAGCTTTAACAAGATAGGCAAGCACTGGATGTTGCTGTGTGGTCCAGCTCTTATTCTGCTTATCTTGGTTAGTTGCTAATTCAGTTCAATTTGTTGTTTACATATAGATTGCTTTATTTTTCTTGTAAAGGAAGGCAGAAAGCATCTTACCTATTTAAGGAATTACTATGGTAGTGGCTATACTAGAGTTTTTTTCTTTGTCTATGCTGGCAGGATAATGGTCGTGGGGGAAACAGTAGTAACAGTCATCACTATTTAAAAAGAGATTGTATTGGCAGAATTGTCTCTGAAGCCAAATGGAAGATACTAATTTTAATCACTGCAACCTAATGCTGAGTTTAAAAGTTTGTTCAGATGAGCCTGGTGGGATTCCTAAAGCTCAATAGTGTGCTTTTCCAATCTGTAAGACAGGTGCAACTCAAGAAACATGTCTTATAGTCATGGATTTTATCAGTTCTTGAAGAATAGAGACTTGCAGTGGTTTTAGTGGTTTTATTTTTACCATATTTAATTGGTTTGTTCCATTTAAAGTGGTGTTTCATTTTCAAAAACTATTGAAGAGTTGCTCCATGTGAAAGGTATCCTGAGAACCACAAATTAAATTAATCAGGCTTCATAAATCTGTCTGTCCTGTTTGCATCTGCTCTTTATAAATATGTCCTGTGTGTTTCTTTCTGTCTGCATCATACTGTGATGGACTGTCATTGAGCTTGGATGAGATACAAGAACTACCAAAATCAAGGGAGAACTTCCTGTTGATGTAATTGAACATTGAAATATGCCCTGTGAGATAAGTAACAAAGCCTGTAGCCCCTTCATTGGAATACTTACAACGGTCTTACTGCCTCTTTTGGGAAAGGTGAAACATAGTGTTCTGAGTTTTTGTTTCTGTGCTGGATGTCCCTTCTCCATTTGCATAAAGGATTCTGTTCACAGATATCAACATGTCCTGCTCATGTTTCCACCTGATGAGTTATTTTAACCTTCGGAAGGATTCTGAACGCCCAGCTTTCATGTAAACTGTTCAGAGGGAATCTGTCCTGCAATTAAAAAAACGTCCTTGGTTGTTGATAGGCTAACTCCTGTTTTAGCCGAGGGCAACAAGAGCAAGGCACCCACTCCCTGCAATTAATGCAGACAAGCATTTGTTTCTCCTGTGCTGTAGGAATCTGCTAACCAATTTCAGTTTGCACTGAGATAGTACAAGAAGAGCATTTGGTCAGAATTGGCCCCAGAACAATGACTGAATAACATTATTTCTCTAGAAGCTGTATGGCAGTAATGGGCTAAGAAACAAGACAGCAGTGTGGAGATCTTGCTTTTTTGATATGTCTTCAGCTACTTGGGAAGAACAAAATCAAAGCTAAGCTATGATAGAGCCGTATTTCAAAGTTTTGTATGTAAAAATACGGTTTTTTGCTCCCCTTTCATATTGGTGAGACATAGTTTCCAGCTGCCTCTTTGTCTGGGGCTGGGCATTTACTACCAATGGGCCAATACCAGGCAAATAGCTCTGCAAAGATTGGTCTCCTGTCTCCCTTCTGTTGTATTTATGCCAGCCTGACTTCCTCTCCACTGAAAGAAGAAACCATCTCCCATGCCTTTCCATAAAGCTGTTCCCCACTATGCAAACTCTGGTAGCTCCTACTTCTGTGCTGAGGAAGGAAGGCACCCTGTAGTTTGATTGCTGTGGGAGCTCTGATCTGCAGAATGTGCTGTGACTTGCTGAGTTATTTCTCCTGGGTCTGCTAGAGTAGGAAGTTGCCTTACTCCATTGTCTGTAGTGGTTTTGTTTCCTGTTCATGGTCCATTATTTTGGCTACTGAGGGGGAAGGCAGAACTGTGGTTTCTCCTGGTTCATACCACTTTGCTTTCTTTAGTCAGTTGTTATTTTCAGCATCCTGTGTTTTGTTTGAGTGAATAAGCATTGAGAAAGGGTTGTGGGAAGAATGTTCTCTTTGTCTCCTGAACTCTTCTGGGCAGTGCATCCAAAGTGAATGTGGAAAGAGAGATAAAAGAAATGGCAATTAGGAAGAATTTGAAAATTAAATCCACTCAATATCACATAGAAAAATATATAGAGATGCTATAAAAATGTCATATGGTTCCAGTTATTTTTGTGTGATTGTGAGAAAACTCCTGCTGTGAGTGACATGCTTTCTAAAATGTTAGTGGATTTTCAGTAGGGCTTGTGATTTTCTGATAGGGGTCATAACTGCTAAATAATGAAGGGAAACTTCTGCATAATTACTTTACCAGCTTGATTCTGTTTTAACAGAACCTGTTGTCTCCAGGCTATTTGCTGTTTCTGTAGTGTGCTTATTTTGTATGCTGAGGCAGCATCATTTCATTTTCAATTGTCAGACGTCTGGCTGTTAAGGCACTACTGTGACACTCAAATACAGATACTGAATTTTTTAGTGGAAGCAAATGTGCTCTCTAAAAAGTGTCTTGCTATTCCATAGCTATTGCCACATATTTCTAATTGGTTTTCGTGTGGTAGGAAAAATGTAGATAGATAAAAATCTTGGAAAAACATTTTATTATGGTGTACAGTGCTGGTCATTTTATACTAAAACCTTTTTTTTCTCATTTGCACTTCATGCCTCCCATGTATCCTTCATTATGATACATGAACCATTCTTCTGTTTTGGTGAGATGAATTAACTGTTTAAATAAGAAGTTTCTATTTATTTCAGTGAAAGAATATAGTATTGTAATAAAAGAAAAGAAGTATCAAATACTTCTTTTTGCAAAGCAGTGTGGCCAACAGGTTGAGGGAGGGGATTCTCCCCCTCTACTCTGCTCTCATGAGACACTTCCTGGAGTGCTGCATCCAGCTCTGGGGCTGCCAACATAAACAGGACAAGGACCTTTTGGAGAGAGTCTAGAGGAGGATCATGAAAATGGTAAGAGAGCTGGAGCACTTCTGCTCTGAAGATAGGGTGAGAAAGTTGGGATTGTTCAGCCTAAAGAAGAGAGGACTCTGGGGAGTTTTCCATTACTTAAAAGAGGCCTACAGAAAAGCTGGACAGGGATTCCTTATCAGGGAGCGTAGTGACAAAACGTGGAGTAATAGTCTGATATTGAAAGGGGAGAGATTTAGATTAGATATTGAAGAAATTCTTTGCTGTGGGGGTGGTGAGACACTGGAAGTTGTGAATGTCCCATCCCTGGAAGTGTTCAAGGCTGGATGCTGCTCTGAGCTGGTGTAGTGGAACATGTCCATGCCCATGGCAGGTGGTTTAGAACTAGATGCTCTCAAAGGTCACTTCCAAACCAAGCTGTTCTATGACTCTATGAAAACTAATAGAGCATTTAAATATACATTTCAATTGGTATTTTTACAGCTGAAATGATTTTTGAATCAGGTTTTGAGTTGTCATTCTTGAAATATAGTTCAATTTTTTAATAGAAATCTGTGTTTGTTTTGAGTTGTTACTAATTTCTTAATTTTTTTAAAATTCTTTTTTTTAATTTGTCAAGAGGTTCATCAGTGGAAGTTACTTTGATTCCCCATGTTATTTTTGGAAGGTCAGTACTTGCTGCATGAAAGGGAATCCTGGTATCTGCTACCAACTAACAGCAAACAGGCTGAACTGGAGCATTAAAAAGTTGTTACCTTTAGCTGTTGCATTTCAGCTATTCTTCTGTTCTGAAATCCAATAAGGAAATCTAATTTCATTAGCCAGTGGTGTCATCTCTGTTGTCGTAGGAGCCTATTTTAAGACTGTGGCAAATTTCGTGTAGAAATGCCAAGTAGTTAGTCAGTAATAATAATCCCAAGCAGCCTATAAGAAAAGAAACAAGCTTACCTTGTTAAGCTCCTGCTGTGGTGTATTGTGTCTCTTGGTTTTGGACAGGACTTTGTAACACCAGTAAGTGTAGCAAATGGGGTTTGAAGTCTGTCTGCTTTAATACTGTCTTTACAAATCTGAATATTTTGCATGCTATAATGTTCTGTTTCTGTTTTTCTTTCTGGGAGGAGTTTCTCCAGAGAGCTCTTGTTTCAATAGAGTTGAATTTTTGCTGAGGAACTGGCAGCTTTGAGCAGTTAAAGTGTGCTGGAGCTGGAGCTGTCAGACCTGTGATGCTGATACACTTGATGGAAAGTTTCTGCCAGTGGGAGAGTTATGCCCTTAGCAGAGAAGCAAGCAGGCAGGCAGCCTGTTGGTGCTGCCCAGGGGCAATGCCGGGAAAACTCTGGTCTGTTTGCTGGGACAGCAGAGGAATGATTGGAAGAAACCAAGGTTGATGATGCAGCAGAAAGCAGTGAAAGCTGGACGCTTCAGAGTTCCTCGTGAGATGTCCTTGTTCCTCCTGCCCTTTTGGTTACTGCCTCCATCTCTCTGCAGTGCGTGCACGCAATCCCTTCTAAATTCAGGGCCAGATGTTGAGGCCCTGGTTAGAGCCCTTTTGTGTAACTTTTGGCTGCATTATGTGAAGACAGTCAGTGTGGTAATAAAGCAGGTGGAGAGAATGACAGAAGAAAGAGATGGCGCTGTGATGAAAATCAGGAGTGTTGGAATACTGCCTATCCAAATTTCAGAATGTGTTTTCCTTTATGGTTGTTTTCCCTGCTTTAAAATAATACATGTATGTCAGATGTGCGGGACTTCTGTGGGGTGAAACATGGCAATTGAGTAAATGATAAAACAGTTTTTGTCAAATGATTTTAAAGAAGTGTTCTTGTGTCATGCAGTGTTTTGAATTATACTTGAAGGCCATAGGAGTCATCATTCACTAAGAAGATGGCTTTCATTAGTTCTTTGCATTTTGGTTGGTTTTGGCATTTTGTTTTCCTTTTTCTTTGGGGTTGTTTTTTTTGGTTTTTGGGGGTTTTTTTGAGGGTTATATGCTTTTGACTGCTAAGGAGTGAGGTTTCTTAATGTATTTAAGCAATTTCTGTAAATTCATGTCCAGATCTTTATTCCTCAGTGGATTTATTGTTTACAGTGAAGATGTAGAGGATTAAGAAGCAGGCCATATGGTAGTTTCTATAGCAATAGATTAAAAATCATGTCTTGTCAGCCCTTATGGAATATGATGAAAGAATTAGTTTGGAAAGACACAGTTTTCATGTCTTGTATCCTGGCAGGTCTCTGGGACAGCTGTTAGATGCAGGTATGAGAAGGACTAGTTGACCTTTGTTTCAAACTCTGAGTGCATAAATTCATCATTTCGTCCCTTTGAATTACAGGTATTCATCACCACAATGTTTCCTTATTATACATTCCCAATATGTATGGGCCAAGATTTTAGTGACGATAATAGTGCAGGAAGAGGTTTTAGTTAAGGCAGAACTGTTTTAAGAAGAGTTGAAGCATCTGCTGAATCCATACTTGGGTGCCTTATTAAATAACTTCTTGTCAGTGGCATTCAGTCCAGGATTAAGACACTGAAATTTTAGTGTTTACAAGTAGGTGTGTACATGTGCACTGCATGCCTGAGCTTCTCTGTAATCAATGGGGATTGAGTCAGTCCAGCCTACAGGGTAATCCAGCTCATGCTGAGTTAGATGTCTATTGTTTCATTTCATAGGTTTCAGTTCCCTGATGGGTTGTTTTAAAATCTAAGACCAGATGTAGATATCTGAATCTTGAGCTGATTTGCCTGTTTCCACCCTAGACTTAAAGTTAGCCTGAATTCCTGTACTACAGCACTGCAAGCAGAAAGCTGAGATCTGCAGAGGAGACTAAGGTTTGATGAACAATCCCAATGTTTGTAGAGTGAGGGAAGACTGTTTCTCACAATGCAGGATAATGAGCATGCAGCATGTTTTACCCATGCCCTGAAATACTGAAGTGCAAGGACTTGGGCTATTTTACAACAGCTGGTGGGTCTGTGCCACACTAATACTTGGTATGAGTCTACACTTGGAAGGTAAATATTTCAGGTGCTTTCTTGCAAATTACACTTTCCTGTTTTATTCTGTGTTTGGCATCATTACTCAGCCAAAGCCTGTTTTTTGCTGTATCAATGATTGTTTATATTGCATGGAGGCTCTATCCTCAGTTCCTTACATTGCTTCTGTTGTAGAAAACTTGCAATTAAAACTTATAATGGTTGATGACAGGATGATAAATGCACAGGTAGCCTTGCATGGAAGTAAAATTATGGTTGAAAGGAGTCTTGCTTATGTGTATTTGCAACCTCAGTAGCATGAAAATTGTGTGTATTTCCACAGATATTTGTAAATAATCAATGGTTTAGAAATGTGTGATGTGTTTTTTGAATATGGAAGTGTTTCCCTTTCTACTTAGATATTGAAAATCTCTTGAGAACTTTCCTAAATGTGTGGCAGAATTACAGATGTGCCACAGCACCACACAGACAATGTGCTACCAGAATCCTCTAAATATTATACTTGCATATAAATTTGTGCTTATTACAGAACAGCTGTGTCTGTGTTGTAAGGACTTGTTCAGTGGTTTCTTGGTAGACATTTGGTACAGTTTTAAACACGTAAATAAGGATTATTTGCTTTCAGGACATAGAGTAATACATTAAGTGCAAGTATGAGGAGATGCAGTTGAGGACACAGAACTGCTTTCTTGTGATGTCTTGAACAGATTGAGTCCTCTGGAGGCCTCTAGGGTCAGGATGTGTAGGAGTCCTCTTGTGCTCTTCCCTTGAACTGTACTCCATTAGAGAGCAAGGGATACAAAACATTGGAAACTTCCTTTGCTTTGGAAAGGAAGATAAATTATTTGGTGCATTTCAGGCACATTCTGCCCTGGTATAGTTGGATGCAATTCTCTGTATGTCAGTGTAGTAGCACCCATGGATATGAGGGAAGATGTATGACTGAAAGAATGAAAAATACCGCAGAGGAGGCTAAGTCAGTAAAAGAAATCAAATGAAGTCTAACAGCATTAGCCTCTTGCTTTCAGTGTATTGAAAGAGTTTAAGCTAAGAGCTAGGGAGGCAATTTATTAAAGGATGAAGATGAAATATTAATGCGAATGAACAAATTGGGTCTTGTTGAGAACTTGACAGAGTTTTTGTCTCTGGATCACAAAAGGACATCAATGTTTTATGCTTGAGTTAGATAGCATTTTCCAGAAAGGAGGGATCTATACCTGTTGGAGCAGAGAGAGAGGGAAGCAGTGGTAATGCAACTATTGCCTTTTACTGTAGAGATGGAAAGCCTTTTATATATGAGTCTAATATTCAGCATTGGGTTTTAACACTGGTAGTGGTCTGGGAAGGTCCAAAGACCACAGGTAATGCCCTGAGGTACAAAAGAAACTTGATACTTTTTGAGTAGGAACTGACATATTTGATAGGTAGTCTTTAATGGATTAGGCTTGTTGTGTTTTTTTAGCCTGGCTATTCAGTTATCAAAATTAAACAGTAACCCTGGATTTTGAATCAAGGAGACAGCCCGAGGAGACATAAGAGTGAAGCATAAAAATTTATATCAGCTGTGATCTTGGAGTGGGAACAGTAGCAGTTCAAAGTTGGTGGGACTGTGCCAGAAGTACCACCAGCATCCCAACCTCTGCCAAGGCTGGGCAGAGCAGTTGCCTTGCTGGGCACCACAAGGAGCTGGCATCCAGCTAGTGGGGTGACTGATAACTTCTAATAACTTGGAGTTGGTGAACCTCAGGAGATGAATCCCAATGTACAAAAGGAGAGTGGTGTATATTCCAGCTAGCTGTGGCAAGACCTGCAGAGGATTAGAAGCTCCTCCATCCAACACAGGTTAGCTTGAAAATTGCAGTAGTTTTTCTTTTCTTATGCGCTACCTGAATCTTGTAAACAGAGGCCAGACAATAAGGGAATTTATATCATGGAGTCAATGGCATACAGAATAACTAGGAGAGATACTGGTATGCTGTTTAGTGGATGCACTCAGCTCCATGGGCTTATCAAGAAAATCATGACAAGGTGAGACCTCAGATATAAAAGAATGACATGCTGTTGATATATTGAAATATTTTTTAAACACTCCTCTGCTAGACTTCAATTAAGAGGAAGAAATGCATAGATACTTAAAATGACACAGAAAATTCAGGAAGATAGTAACATATTGCATGGATGGAAAATTGAATACAATTTTTGAAGAAAGCAAGCCTAGTAAGTATATTAGGCATCTCAGTAACATCACCATAGTGCCAAAGGGGATAGGCTTAGCAAGAGATGGTGTGCTTTGGTATAAATCTGATATGGGGGAGGCCTGCACATGTGTTGAGAGATTTTTGAGTAAGGCAGTACTGAAATAGTTCATCCTCACGATTCTCAATGCTGCACTCATTTTCTGAAGTATAGCCAGAGAACATGGTATAGGATGTAAATATCTGCATATATTACATGAAGTAAATTCTCTATGATGTGAATTATTCAGGAAAGATAATCCTATTTGCTTTCCTTTTAAAATTCAGCATTTTCTGAATCCCAAATTTTGGAATTTAGCATGGTTTTTGCAGTGAAAGGTGCTATGTGTTAGCAATTGATTGCCTGGGTCCTGTGTAAGCCAGCAGGCTCTTGACTCTTCATAGAGCCCCACTGTGTTGTTCAAGCTCTGTGTGTGGGCTTTAAATCTCTCAGCTGTCTTTGAAGTAGACATTCTTTTTCATCTGTTTTACATGTGGGAAACTGTTATGTAGGCTGATAATCTGTCTTTGCTCTCTGAAAATTCAGTAAATAATGTCAGAGACTTGAGAAGCATTCCACATTGCACTTTTTTTAGCTTTAGAGTGTGTTTCGTCTAAGGCAGTCTATTAACATTAAATACAAATTGCATCAGAGACAAAGCTTAGAAAAATAATTGTCATTCCCTACTGTAGCAGTGAAACTCTTATTGACATTGCCCTTATAGCTCTGTTGCATTATTTCTGTGTTGCCTTTGAATCTTTACTTATTTGATAGATCAGTCATTCACCTTCATCCTCCTGCTCTTTCATGAAGTACAGTACCACTGCACTGAAAAGTGATGCCAGCTTCTCATTCCCTGAGGTGTTAAGAAAAAGATACTTTATTCCCTTTTTATGTTGGATCATTTTCTGATTTTTGCACTTTGCCATATTTTATGCCACAGGAACAATGTTTGTGATGTGGGTGTCTCTTTGCTTTGATGTTTAGCCATCCTTGAAAGCTGTTTACTGCTTCGTGTGCTCCCTTGTCATGAACACTCTCTCTTAAATAACCTGGCATCATGACAAGTTATTTAAAACCACAAGTATATATTTGCTGTTTGTTTCTTTTAAGGTTTTTTTTGCTATATTTAGAGACACACTTTTTCCATAGTAGAAGGAAAAATGATAAAACTTATATAGCATCCACTGTTTTTATTTCTTGATTGTAATCCTTGGATGATGCACCATGAGCTAGCTGGAAATTTGATCTTTATTGACTCTGCCATCTAAGAGAAAAAAGAAAATAGGTAAAAACAAAAATAGTAATTGGAAATAGCTCCTGTGGAGCAAAGCTGTCATGGAGCAGATTGATTCAGCAGTGGCAAAGTTGCTTTATTGATTGTATGTCCTTAGTAAATTAAAAAGAGGACCAAATGTGTTAATCTTCTGTGTGTGTGTGCGTGTTTGACAGTGACAATTGAGAATGTTCTGCCAGAATAAAAACACATAGAGGAGTATGGGAATGTTATCTACTCCAGTCAGTAACAGGCTTGCCAGAGATAAGAACAGAGTTCTTCAAAAATCCTTCTGGGTTAAGTTTTCTTTACTGTACTGTAAACAAAGGATAGAAGAACTACTCCTGCTTTGTTTTTTTAAGCGTTCAGGTGCAGTTAATGAAGCACAGGAATTGTACTAATTTTCTTCACATGTTCCTTGAATTTTATTCTCTGTCTCAATTGCAATGTCAAATTTGTTGTTAATAGGTAAGTCCAAAGCTTTAATATGTTCTAGCTGAGGAACTCGGTCTCCTTCAAAAGCAAAAGTCAGCTTTGGATTTGGATTTTTGACTCTTCTAATTACTGCTAATTACTTAATTTCATTGCCTATTTGCAAGTTAATTATTCCTTTATTTATATTTTCCTCCCCAAATCATCACAGCTTGTCATAAAGATGACATTCAGTTAGATGGGGAGCGGCCACGCAAAGTGAGATTATAGTACAGAAGCTTTCCATTCTCAGAAAAGTAGGGAGCAGGAACCAAGCTGGGATTCTGTTCTGGTGAGGACTAGACTTGCCAGGTGTTACCAAGATAAACTCCTGCTTTTCAGCCTCAAATTCTGCACCATCAGAAATTTTGTTTCATGTATTTCTTGCTGGCTTAGCATAGTTGAAATTCAGCCAGAAGGACATGCTCTTCTCTATTTTCCTGCCACTGCTACCTGAAAATCCAGCTGCCAGGGATAATTTTGTGGCCTCTCATTCCCAATGTGTAACCTGCTATAGAGCACTCTGAACCTCTGTTGTTTTGGATGCACAGTTGTTTACAGGACAGGGTTTGAGGAGCATCTTCTGTGAAGTGACCCTGGGACCACACAGATGGTGGGGGAAAAGGAACTGGAGATTCATGAGGGAAAAGAGCAGAGAAGGCAGGGAGCTGGAGGTACTGTTTCCCACTACTTTATATGGAGTCACCAGCCTGGCATGTGGAAGTGAAAGGGAGCAAGGTCCTCTTCTGGGCCCTAGAGGAAGATGGGAACTGGAAGCACAGGGGACCCAGTAGAGGTCTCCTCACTGATTCATGGATAAAGTGCAGTTCTTTAATATCTGCAACAACAGAGCTTTGTAGTTACTATTGACTCAGAAGGAGGACTAGTCAAGGGGACTCCTTCCAGGAAGGAATCTAGACATTCTTGTGTTCAGTTTATTCTGCCATACTGCTGAAGAACCCAGTCTCTGTCTTGTCCCCTCACACCTGTCACCAGCAGCAGTGAGCCAGAGAGGCAAAAGACAGACTGAGACATCATTGCACCCATTTCATCCTACCACTTCCTTCCCCGTTTCTTTTCTTTTCATGCTTTTTCTTTCCTTACTTGATGGTCCTGATTAGTTATCTGCTGGTTTATTTGCCTTGTCAGATAGCTGCCTCTTTTTACAGAGACTTATAGTTATGCTTTATTCTTCTTCCCTGATATCTCTCTACCCTCCAACCCCACTGTTTGTCACTCTTGTCACTTCTTGCCTTAAATTTAGATAGCCCAACAGGAGAAGAAGCTGTGTCACTCTATGTGAGTGGTAGTACAGCATAAATAATTCTTTTCCTAAAAATGTAAATGTCATTGTGCTTTGCTTCACAGTGTGCACAACATTAAATAGTAATTGCTGTTAGTGGCAATTCGTACTGTTTAAAAGTCTTGCTTATTTAGTCTCTGTCTTGCTGGGTTTTTGTGCTGAATGACTGATAGTTACACCACTGTTTTCTCTTTGTTAAACGTGTCTGTACGCAGAAGCAGAACTGCCTGATTTGTTTCAATCTGGCGTACTGGAGTAAGTGTGCTTTTAAATTGCATACTTAGTAGGTTACAAATCAGATGGCAGAATTTTCATGGTGCTAATTCTCCAGCGCAGCAGGAACTGCTGACTTGAATAGTTTTTGACCACTTTTGTTTTTCTGTAAGTCTTCTGTAACTCATTTGGCTTGCTTAAATTACCTGCTCCTTATTTTCTACAGCAAGAGTTTCTCTCATTTGGGAAATGTAAAAGGATAACATTCCTAGCCCAAGCAGAAGCAAAATGTACCACTGCCATCTGGGCTGTGAAATTGGAATAAAGCTGAAAGCGTTACTTCAGTATATTGCCATGGCTGGAAGCCAGATGGCAGATAATAAAAGGATGGTCTGGTAGTTGGCAATTTAGTCAGGATCTTGGGAGACTGCATGTGCTTGTTGTGCTTCAAACCTCCAAGAATGTGGGCAGGTTGGAAATTATTTCTGTCACTTAATACTGCTTATCTGAATGTTATGTATCTACTGAGTTAATTGTCTCAGCTCATCTGCTGTGAATGGATAGGCATTTCCAGAGGGCATAGGGTCATTCCACATCACTTGGCTCTACATTTTACACTAGGACGAATAACCCTGTGGAGAAACTTGTCTCTCTGCATAAACATCACAAAAAGACAGTAGCTGACGGCCTTAGTCTAGGTACATAACTTTCAGATGCTCGAGATACAGCAAATGAGCCCTCTCTTCCTCTTATGCCTTTAGTTGAGGGATAACAGTCCTTTTCTGCCTCACAGGTACACACAGGGACTAGGTAATGCTACTATCTTTATAAAGTTTTTATTGTGAAAAGAAATTTATATATAATTTTAATTATCTCTATATACATATATTTGTGACTGCTTGAGATTTGAACATAGTGCTGAAAGGGAGAGAGCTTTAGGACAGGAGACCTGGAGACTTTTGCATACCTAGGAAATATGCAGCTGTTTCATGGCAATATTTGGTTGAGCACATTAGAGAGACAAACAGAACTAGGACTTGAGATTACCTGGCCTGTATACAAAGCTCTGTAAGTCATGCTCATTCATGGTGACTGGTTTTGTTTCTTTTTAGATTGTGATGGATTTCAAACACCCTGATGGCCATACAGTGGCAATTCTGTTGCCCCGATGCAGTTTATTGGTGATGACTGGAGAATCCAGATACCTGTGGACACATGGGTATGTGTAAGAGTCCCTGCATTGCTGATAATAGAGGAATAGTAAATGTTTGTTTGCTTTATTAATAACATTCTGTATTTAAAATTGCTCTGGAAGAAATCAAGTCAAGTTTTATAATTAATATAGAAATTCATTCACTCTGCTGCTCAGATGCTGCCTAGGTTAAATTGAAAAACTTGGGGATTTTGAAAGCTAATTGCCAGTCCCTGAGGTACAGTTCCCTGCTGCTGTCACAAGTGAAGTTTCACTCAGAAATCGCTCTCACTTACATCTGCAGTGTGAAAGTTCTCAATGACTCTGAGCTGGCAAAGAATTGATTGTAGTGCGATTAGCGTCACCATTCCCTTTCTCTCTTTTCAGCCCACAACTTTTCCCATTGGATCACATATGCCAAAGGCTTGAGAGAGGGGCTAGTTAAAGAGAGTGACTTCCCCTGCACTGGGAGCCTGAGGGTGACAGAAGGGAGTCTTCCTGAGCTATTCCCAGCTGCTTTAGGGACACTTTAGCTGCTGGTAATACTGCATTGAGCAGATTTGGGATGCTGGGAAGAGATTTCTTGAAATATGTCTTGGGGCTTTGCTTATCGTAGAATTTAAGTACATCCTTTTTAAATCATGCACCATTGGGACGTACTTAAAATTGGAGTGCTAAAATTGGCAAAAAGGCTAAAACCTTCGTTCTGAATGTGACAGTAATGCGCTTCAGGAAAGTATGGCAACCTTATATTGGTCAGAAATGCCCATAGCAAGCATTTCTTCCTTTGTTTGACCCAAGCAGTAACTGGTTCACCAGTCAATTGGAGACACTAATTACATTCTGTGTCAATTAAACATCAAACCATTTTACTGGCAGAAAATTTTCTACCCTTTAACTTCGCTGGTTAATATGTATTATGAAACAGGGTGAATAGGAGCTCCCTGATAACCTTTACATTGTTAATTTTTACAGAGCTCTTAGATCACCTGTATATTCCCTCGTTAAATTAAATAGTTGTAAAAAGCACTTGGTACTTCTGATGTGCATCATTGTAGAAGCCCAGGGCAGTGAACTCCATTGTTAATATACAGGACTGAACATGGACACTGGCATTGTAAGCTTCTTATCCTCTTCTGTCAAATACTGTCAGCCGTCTTTCAGAAAGGTTATGTACAGCTCTGAGAAGACAGTGCAGTTTCCGTGTCAGTGACATTGCTGGCCAGGGAAGCTGGTGGGCAGTCCCCTACCCCAGGCATCAGGCAGCTCCATGGGCCGGGCTGAAGCCAAGCTGGGATGTCAGCTCAGGGGTGAAGGCAGGGGCCATGCACAGATGGAGCTGGGGATGCATCTGGGGCTGGAACTGGAACAAGGCCCAGTGGGACAGCCTCTGCTTAAATGCAGCTCCCGGGGGAAGGAAGGCTCACCTGTGCTGATGCCTCAGCTTTCTCCAGGGCTACCAGCTCTGCTCCTTCCAAACTGGTCCTGGGCAGCCACACTCCAAGGAGGCAGAAGGATGCTTGCTGGGCACTTGCAGTGCTGGCCAGCAGACATTCAAATTGGAATACTGTACCTCTCTATTAAAACCTTGAATGAGATTATTAATTAACTCCTGTGCATGGTTGTCTTTTGAGAATCAGACAAAAACTACATTGAAAATGAAGATCCCAGATCTTTCTACTCATGTAAAGTGATTCCCATCCCAGTTCTTGTCCACCTTTCCTAAATATAGTTTTTCTGTATATTTTTAAAAGCAGTAGTGGGTCAAGATAATCAACTGGAGTAAGCTTTCCATGATGCTGCTGGAACATCGTATTGTAATAAAAATTAGTCATCCAGTGAGAAGTTTTAGCTAATTCACTTGCATACATATTGTCAAAATGCCTTTAATGTGATGCCTTTTATCTGCACCTCAGAAGTCAAATTAGAAGAGCGAAAGAGTCAGTTTTGAAATTATTCTGGACATATTTTCAGTGTGTGTACTTGGATGCCAAGGAATTAGAGACTTTGTTTTGACCCCATTAACAAAATGCACAGGAAAAACATTTTTGTTCAGTTCCCTCTGAAAGAGAAACACATGGTTTAGAAATAAGCTATGCAGTGTCATCAAGGATGAAAGATGTATTCTCTTTTTGACTCATACGTGAAAGTAAAGTTCTGACTTTTCTAATGAAGTTCATTAGTGATGTTTTTCATATTTGGTTGGGTAACCTGACAAAACTCTATTCTTGGCACTGCGATAGTAAAACCACTCTGTGCCAAGCAAGAGGGTGTGCAGCATTTTATTTTTGACACTGGGAAGTCCTCATAAGAGTAATGAAAGGAAGTGAGAGCGAGGAACAAAACCCAGTAGAAACAAGCGATGCGCAGTGCAGCTGCACACCACCCACTGACCGATGCCCAGCCCACCCCCAGCAGCAATCGGTACCTCCCGGCCAACTCCCCCCAGTTTATACTCAGCATGATACTCTGTGGTAGGGAATATCCCTCTGGCCAGCTCGGGTCAGCTGTCCTGGCCGTGCTCCCTCCCAGCTTCTTGTGCCCCTCCTTACTGGCAGAGCATGGGAAACTGAAAAGTCCTCACTTAGAATAACTGCTACTGAGAAACTACTGCAACATCAGTGTGTTACTAGTGTTATTCTTGTACTTAATCCAACACACAGCACTGTTGCTGTTAGCACAGATGCTTACAAGAAAATTAACTCTATCCCGGCCAAAACCAGGACAAAAATAAATACATTTTAAAAAAAAGTACTAGACACGTAAACAATCAAACTTTATGGAAGAAAATGGAGGGAAGGAGGGAAGGTAAATGTAATTACATGCACGTAAACAGCACTTTAATTCATGTCATTAGTTTATGTGTCATCTCTTTTCTCTCTGAAATTGAGTAAGTTGAAAACTGAGAGGCAGCACTATGTCAAATTGCATGTTGTAATCACATTTCTCTCAGAGTGTAAGAATTGCCTTCTTGCAGAGATGGACTGGGTTTTTTTCTGATGCAAATTGAATTATTCCTTTATTTTGTGTTGCTTTATTTTAGGATCACACCCAGAAAATACGATGTCATTCAAGCATCAGAGCTTGGGCAAAAAGTTGGAACAATCACTGCTGATGTTGGAGATTTAACATTAAATCGAAGGGAAACAAGGACGTCATTTACATTTAGGAAAGTGAGGAGAAGCCCTTGCAATTGCAGTAAGTGTCTTGAGGCAATCTTCAGGTCAAAATTGTTATTTATCACCAACAGGTAAGCTTTCTTTTGTTTTGAGCAAATCAGTTAATTCCTTTGGGTAGTTCTGGCAGTCCTCATAGCTATTCCTCGGTGGTTCATATTCTACTATATGACTTGAATTGGTTGCATTCATGTGGTTGCTGGAGTTGCTCTATACAGGAAGGCATTTGGCTTGCTCCAGAGCCAGGCAAGTAATCTGGAGTCTTGTGTTTCATTGGCATTTCAAGTGCTTAATAATGTAACATAATAGAAGTAATTGCTGTTCTTCAAGTTTCCTCAGTTTTGATCATTTTTTATTTGAGGGGCCTGTAATTTTGAGAAAATAAGTACATTAGAGAAGGAGAAGCAGTCGTATCTGCAGTGACAGAACCATGTAAAGTGCCTTAGGGCAGTACAGGTAATAATAGACAGGTGGCTCAATGATTACATGGAACTGAAGTCCATTTGTGCCCTTAGAACAGAATTTCAGAGGCTGAATTGTGGTGATGTCGTAGTCTTTGTCATTGAGGGCATAATCACAGTTTTGAGGATGTAAACATCATTAACATAAGCAGATTAATGATCACTGCAAACAGCTTCTGGTACATGTGGGCAGGTTGCTTATTTTGAGGTCATCAGACACTTTGGCAGTTTGACCTGCATTTCAGTTTTTAAAAGGTAAAGGAGGAATGAAGCATTTTTTGCATTTTAATATTTGGCTTTTAATTTAATTTTGTTAAATATGCTTAATCAACGAGGAATTGTTAAATAATATTTTGTATCTGTTGCTATATCTAGTTTACCCATCTGTCTGTGACAGCCAGAAAGGACAGCAGAGACTGGTGCAACCTTCATTTCCCCAGAATGAGACGGAGGCCTCAAAGCTGGAGCAAGAATATGTGCACAAGGTGTATGAAGAGATTGCCACACACTTCAGCAGTACCAGGCATAGCCCATGGCCCCGAATTGTGGAGTTTCTCAGGTCCCTGCCAACAGGGTCAATAGTGGCTGATATTGGTTGTGGTAATGGGAAGTACCTAGGCATCAATGAGGATTTGTACATGGTAAGTAGTAGCTACTGTCATTTGTTTTTTTGGTTCTGATGCTTATTCTGTCATGCACTTGTACCATGCTAGAGGTTTCGGTTCGTGTTGGAAGAATGCTGAGAACAGAAAGCTATTTCCTGATTCAAGATCAATTACCAATTGTCTTAAGTTTCCACATGTATTCATTACGTGAGTTGCCTTTCTCTTTTTTTCAAAGCCACTTTTGCTTTGTAATTCAAAATACATGAAGAAAAATAGTAATGGGTGCAGTGGATTGAAAAATTGTAATGGTTGATTTAGCCTTTTTTGTCATTGTTGTTGAATAAATTTATTAAATGGTTGGGCAATTTGAATGTTTCCAACAAGATTTTCACTTGGTTGGTGGGTGGGTGAAATCTCCATGGGCAACAGCATTTTTCATATGTCCTCTTCAGTTCCCTGTGGCCTGGTGACACATGTCATTTGTGAATGATGTCATGTTTGGCTGTTGCACCTCTGGCTCTGTGCACAGGCCCAGTAAATATGCCAACATAAAATTCACTGGGAAATCTCAACTTTGGTGCAGATACCTGGCCTTCCTCTCACTCCGTTTTCTTCAGTTTTAGACAGGTCTGACATCATTCTTGCTCATATTCTCTCTTTCCCTGTCTCACAGTCTGTGCTTAGTCCGGTTTTACTTCTCTCCCTTCCTGTCAGGGAGAGATGAGGTATGTACAAATATGAACCAAGAGACAGCTTTCATTGCAAATATTTAAAAGACCTTTTTGGGCAAAAAAAAAGAGTCAAACCTGCCATTGTTTTAACCCAAAAGAAATCTCAGAGAAGTGTCTGTTATGGTATGTGCTCTCCCCTGTTCCAGGATTGTCCAATTCTTTCACATGTTTGTTCTGTGAAACACTCTGAAATCCATCAGGCTTGAAAACTTTTATGTAGGGCAAAGCATTCATTTTTGATAATAAAACTTGGAGTTGTTTGTCTGTATCAGGAGTTTCTGTCCTGCTATTTATATTCAGCTAAAAAAAGATAAGTTTTTATTTACAACCCTGTCTGTATTAGTAAATTATCTCCCTTACTGTTCTTATGGGCTAGAACAACATCAACCAATTAATGAGTAGGCATCTTTATGCCTGACTTTCGTAGCCTGAGTATAATTACAAACTTCAGTACATTTCAGCCTTTCACTTCTGACTCCTATAAGAAAAATCAGCAAGCCTAAATAGAGAGGAGAAACATTTATCAGGGTATCATGAAGGTCAGTGGTCCTAGAATGGATTTGGTAAATTGCAATTGTGGAGGTTTGTGGTAGACTTTTAAAGTGAAATTAATGCAAGATGCTGTGTTCAGAAATTGCCAGCACTGGTCTGTTTTCTGGAGCCCACAGTTAACCAGCTAAGGAAAGGAAAGATCACATATTGGCTGGCTGTCAAACGAAAGCCAGCTCCTCTTCTCCCCTACTTTAGGAGTTACCTCATTTCATATGTATCTGCAAGGGAAATAAAAAACATGAAAAACAACAGTGAAAGGGAGGAAACTAATAAAGAAGCAGTTGAAACTGTTGAAAAATAGAATCTGGGAATTGCTTTGTTCAGTTGGCCTCACTCAACATTTTATTTTCCACTGGTGCCAACTAGTGGTTCTTGGATGAAAATAGACACTAGACTTTGCATTTGGTTGTTTTCATCTGCGAGTCAGCACAAAGCCTCAGGAGGATGGATGTGACTCCTTCCTTCTACTAGATTTATTTTCTTGGAGCAGCCAAAGTGTGGTTAAAGAAAACCCTGTGTATATTGTGTTTAAAGGTGTTTCTAAACTTTTGACAAGATATATCATTAATATGCTGTTAATTCCATCTGCCATGGTTAAGGCATGGAGCTGAGGGTGAAGGATTACAGAATGTTTTATATATCAGGCGCATTGTTGGGATAAAGGGAGTACTCTCTAGACACAGGACATCCATTTTCTCCCTCATTTACTCCTCTTTAGTTGGAGGCATAAAATCCAGGCATAAACTTAGTCAATTCTGCATCTCTTTTTTTTGTGCACAGTGTACTGGAGCTCTTAGCCCAGGTCCTATCGGGAAGGAAGCGATAAAGCAGTGCTGTGAAATTAGGATCTGTTTAAGGGATAGAGCTGTTGGCACAGCTCTGTAGCTTGGGGTGTTTTGACTCAGAAGTACTGAAAACCTGAGGCAAGCATTTCCTGAAGGCAAGCAATATGCTTTACAGGTTACTGGGCGCTTTTATGCTTTAAGTAGCAGTGCTAATGGTAGATGAAAGCTAAGGTGGCTCTCATGATGGTTTTAATCTTCAGGTACTATCTCAAAATGTCTCCACTGTGGCCTGTGCTATTGTATTTGCTTCAGTTTCTCCGGATGATTATGTGCAGCCTTATCTACTTGAATATCCTGTGTGACAATGAAATGCACGAGTCCATCTACGCTCAGTGAAAGTGACAGTGCTGTAATGGCTACATTATTCTGACACAGTGAGAGGGCAGCAATTTCTTGACAAACAAATTCAGATTAAGAATGTTTCAGCAGGGGATGGAATCTGTATCTGATGCAGCTAGCACAAAGACTGGAGAAAGTCTGAATTTAATAGAGTTTCAGATTACTTTTTCTGTCTCATCCACATTTTTATTGTTTAAATGAATGCAAAAAAGAGACATGTTTTTCGGGTTTTTTCCCCACAATTCTCTCCCCACCCAGCCTCATTTGGGGGAAATATTTTAACAGATTTTATTTAAGCGCTTTCAAGTTTGATATTCATATCTGTAAGCAGAGCTTTTATTTTTATGGAACACTGTGTTTCAGCCTTAGCTATTCCGCCAATTGCCACAAGGGTTTCATTGATGTTACTGTAATGATCTCATCAATTCCTATGCACTTTAGCTTTGTTTCCTCATTTGCAGTGTTCAGGTAGATGTGTTTATGTCTAAGTCTCTGCAGGAGCATTCAGCATCCTCACAGGGCTAGGGTGTGAATGAAAAGTCGTTGAAGTCTTTCAAATTTCGTGGTTTACATTTTTAATTGGACTGGTGAACTGGTGGGAAATTCAGTGGCAAACAACTGAAAATGCCATAGAGTAGATTTTTTTTAATAAAGAAATTACTCTACTTGATAGAATACTGATGATAGGAAAAAGTTACGTCAGTAGAGGAGCCAAAATTATGTGCTTTAATACAGACATTCCTATTTCTGTTGTGTGTGTCATTCAAAGGTAATTGGTAACATAGTTTATATTTCACAAGATCTTGTAAGACACCCTTCTGCTGTGAGATGTGCATCTGTTTCTTGCATTACTGTCCCAAACTGGGATCTACTAGAACTATATAAAAACTTGCTTTTTCCAGGGTGTGAGGAAGAGAGAGAATGAATATTTACTGTGGTATGGTTGCATAATGTTGGGTGGGTTTTAGTTGCACCGGGTTTGTACAGATTGGGAATAGATCCCTCTCCTAAGGACTTTTTAGTAGTGGTAAGAGCAGGAGGGACAAAAGCAATTACTAAAGGTATACCTGAAGTAAGTTCACCATATCTTAGCAATTGAAGGGCGAGACAGATGAACCTTTCCTGCCCTTTTCTCTCAATGAACAGCAGTCATTAAATTGATGAGAGATCTGGGAAGAAGGCTCAGAAGGAACTGGGCAAGAGCAGCACGAAACCAGAATGAATGCTGAATTGCCCATCTTGGTTCTGTTGCTTTGTCACTGAGAAATGAACTCTGGGTCTTAGGCATAGCACTTTGCTTTCAGGGATACCCTGACTGTGTGCAATGGAAAACCAAAACACGACATGAAAGGAATGCTAAAGGCCTGAGTCAGACTAATTGTTTGCTGCAATGTAATTTGGTTTCTTGAAATTCTCATGCTATTAGTTATAGCTGAGGCATTTCTCTGGGGAGCCACATAATTCTGTTCGGTGGCTGGGTTTCAGAATTAGATGTCGTTTTGTTCATCGCTTTGTAATGTGCTGAATAAATCCGTTTCCCAGATACTTCAATGAACTAATTCTACCAGGCTGAGTTAGTTAGAATGAGATAATGTAGAAAGAAAACACATAGTGGTGGGTACCCTCAACCTGTCTTTATATATCTTTATTTTAGCATGCAAGAGGATTTATCTTTTGCAGATTTGCAGCATCATTACAAAGCAAGGTATTTATTAGTGGCTTTTGCCCCCTAATGATCTATCCCAAACCACTGCATCTGGCAGATTTTATAAAATCTATTTTAGCTACTCTCACTGAAAAGGTGGAGGTTAAGTTGCAGGGGAACATGAAGGAGCAGGATCGCAAAACTGCCCATGTTATCCATTTCCAGGAAGCCAGTATAGAGCTGCTGCAAACTCAGACAAGTAATTTGTTACATTTGTTTCTCCCTCCCTTTTCCTCTTTTATCTTGATCTTTTTTTTAAAACATATTTTGATTGTCTGAAGGTTTGCATTATCCAGTGTGCCCAGAGAGGGTGTGGTATGCCAGAATGATGACATGCTTTTGCCCCTTTCCTAAGTTTTGTGTTTGCTGGAGTTCTAGTTACAGAGTTATAGGCCTTCATACTAATACAGATTTCCTGCCTTAAAATAATAGTTGGATGCAGTTAGTATGTATCCTTATACACTGAAAATCAGTGCCTGAAATCCAAGTGGATCCAGGTGTCGGTGGCCACTCTGGAGCTCCTGTGAGCCATTGTTTACATCACAAAAAGCAGTGAAGAGAGGGGTGGAGGTACTTCCCAAAAAGACAGGAATGTGGGAACGGATGTCCGTAGCAAAATCTGAGAAGCCTGAGAAGCCAGCCTCCTCTATGGGAATACTGAAAGGTGTGGAGCAGCTTGCTGAGAGGTGGACTTGCTGAATAATCAGCCATGCTATTTGAGATATATGTGAGAAATCATGGAGTTTGAGTGAGGAATTTGATTTGGAAAACTGAGAAAACAGGTATAAGAAATTATTGAGAAGAATTATAGATAATAAGAAATAGAAAAGCATAAAAATGTATACATACGACTTGGCTTACGAGCTATACTAGATTCTGTTGGGTTTGGACACTGAACTAATAGCAATTCATCCACCTTTCTCCACTTTTCTAGAGCAGATGACAGCAAAGACAATATTCTGCGTGGAGCATCAAAATTAAAGAGATGAACTGGCAAAAATTAAAGCTTTCCAGCTATATTTTAAGATTAGTTTTAAATTATTTTGATTATATTCTTAATTAGAGAGAGAAAAACCTGTTCTTAATTAAACAGTCCTTTGAACTCTTCTGTAAGTGAAGTTTCGTCACATCAAAGCTTCTGCATGCTTTAGAATGTCAAAATCAGTTTGTAATGGAATTGGGGAAAGTTGAGTTTGGGATCTCTGCCCTTTGTTGTATATGTTTTCTATTACTCATAAAAACCACAGATAGGCTAATCTTCCAGCTCTAAGCTGGCATTGCACCACTAAACTTACCTGCTTTTTGCTACCTTATTGTTTTTTAAGTGACTGAAATGAATGTATTTTGGTTTTTAATGAATACATGTCTCTTGTAAGTTAGGAGATGCAGGAATGTGGTAATTATTTTGAAATACCATGTAGTGATAATTCTAGTTAGGATGCTAAAGTTGCTTAGCTTCAGCACCAGGTGTCTGTGATGACTCCTTGTGTTCACCATTTATGCATATCTGCATAGCACCTATTGTTGTGTTTACATTTAAAGCCATGTAAAGTTTTAGCCTAATTTACCTATTTAGAGCAGCTGTGTGTTCAAAGCGTTCTGTTTCAAGGTCCCCATTTTCATTGTGAAACAGCAGCTTTTCGCTTTGGATGTACATTTGCTTTAGAAAGTATGTCAATACAAGTAAACCTGACTTCATAATATTTGATATAATTTAGATGCAAATGAGGACTTTGCATTCTGGCAGTCATGCCTTTGTTCTCCTTCTCAGTTCATTGGATTTCATCAACATACATTGTAGTCCTTCTCAAGGTCGTTTTGGGAATGGGGGATTGTGTTCCATTATCCAGCCTATTTTCACTCTAGATGTAGAGGGCCAAAACAATTCTTTCTGGGAAAGCTTGCTGTCAGTGGAAGCTGCAAGTATTCTTCTTCCTCCTCCTGCCAGCAGTGGATTTGGTCCTTTGAGTTTTATTAGTAAGTACTGCAAGGCAACGTCTTAATTGCAGAAGTAGTTAAAAGTACTGGTAATGAGGTGTGCAATCGCTAACATGCAGGTTGTCAGAGTAATTTAAAGACACTTCAGTGTAAAATGATGGGGATTTGATTGCTTTCAAGTAAAGAAGAGTTTCCTTTTTTTATTCATAAACAATGCAATTCACTCAGTGCTTTAGTAAATGCAAGAGGCCAAGGAATGAATATGAAGAAAGCAATGTTAGGATTTATCTTTTCAGGTCTGTTTATTGCTAACTGGCAGGATAATATATACATATTCATAGTACTGTTCTTGTAGAGGATTATCTTGTATTGTCAGGTTGGCATTTTCACAACTGTTTCATTTTCTTTGGATCAAAAGTGAGGGACCTGAGTAGAAAGCACCTCACTGGTAAGCTTTCAAGACGTAAGAATTCCGGTTTTCTTCAAACTGTGATGGTAGGCTGAAAGATAAAAGGATTTGAATGGATAAAATGAAAAATTGTGATGGAAAATAAATAGATTTTCATTAGTCATTGCAAAAGAGGTTTTTAATTTTAGTGATACTGTTGTCTCTTCTGGGTTGATTAAGCAGAGCAAGTTGTTTGCTATTCCTCCTGCATCAGTGGTTTAGTATTCTTTCGGTGTCAAATACAATAAACACTGTCAACAGTAATTATTTAGGATTCTGAACCTGTTCTCTGCTATCTACTTGTTGCTGGTCATTGGAAACAAATAAATTTATTATTCTCATACAAGCAAATTTTGATACACTAGCTGGTAGCAGGACTTTGGTTTGAGTATTCAGTGTGCATGGCAGACATGAAAACAAGGGTGGCACGTGCCTCACTGTTTCTTTCAGAAGGGGTCTTGATCAGTTTAGATTTACTGTTTTATGCAAGCATGTAAAAAACATTTCTAGATGCTGATTTTTCAAAGATGGTGAGTTTTGTCTTACTGCCTTTGATGTGGGCACTGGGCAGGGTTCAAAGGAGGGAAAGGGGGAAATGGCTCCTGGGGTCACTTCACTGGACTGTACAGAACCTTGAAAAATGATATTTTGCTTAGATTCTTTGTGGATTGTGATGCTGGGGAGTAAGAGGAAGGCATATGAGCACTTCCTTACAGCGAAATGACAAAACCTAGGTGATCAGTGCAGCTGCATGTCATACTTTAATGATGCCACCAAAGTCACTGGATAGTTATTTACACTTGTAGATCAGCTTTTGTGAATTCAGTACTTGGGTGCTTCTAATGTTGTCAAGTTACAAAAGGCAGTTGAAGTGAAAAGAAAATACTGAGGTTAGGTATTTTGCTCATTTTGCTCATTTCAAGACACCTTGAATTGGTTTTGAAGAAAAGTTTGGTTGAAACTCGGTCCATCTTAAGCTGGTTCAAAATCAGCGTGCTATAATGAGCTGTCTAATAACCAGTCTTCCATCTGTGTTTTAACTAAGCATCAGGGTTATTTTCTTTTTGCCTATACCTGGGAACTATATACTCCCTTAAGGCTATTTTCTCACACTTGCTCTTGTTTTGATTTTAAACTGTGTTCCCTCAGTAGGAGACTGTAATGACTCTATTACTGTAGGCATCAAGAGAAAATCATATTCCAGTCCTGTAATTATCCTCTTATGAAAAGCTTAATGAAACATTTTCTGTTCTAGGTTGGCTGTGATCGCAGCAAAAACTTGGTGGATATTTGTGGAGAAAAACATTTCCAGGCTTTTGTCTGTGATGCCCTGTCAGTGCCAATCCGCAGTGGTTCTTGTGACGCCTGCATCTCTATTGCTGTAATACACCACTTCTCAACAGCAGTAAGTCACCCCTCTCTGCTCTGCTGTACTGTGCTATTGCTGTGCAGAGCTAATACTGCAACGCAAGCAGAGGGAAGAACAAAATGGGAAGAAATTGAAGGTTTGCATTTGGTGTAAGCAGTTGTCAGAGCAGAGTTCAGCTGTTGTGCTACTGCTGCTTCTTAGACTTTCTGTTCACCTTCTCCTTCTGCTTGTCAGATGCCCTTGCTCCTCCTGAAGCTTTGGTCCTGATATTTGGGTTTCATTTTCGTATGCTTGCAATTAATGACACTGGAGAAGGGGGCTCTGCTCTGGGAGTCATGGGATATATTGTTTCCAGGCTCAGATCTTGGGCTTTTGGGCAGATCTTGTGATTTTGGGTTTTTTAATCTCTGCATTTGTTGTCTGTCTCCAAACAAAAGGGACAGTACTCATTAGTCTGCTGTATCTCTGAGCTGGGTAAGGTTCTCCTGGCAGGAACTGTGCCATGGTAACAAGCTTCTAGACCATCTTAGAGGGACCTCATGGATCTTTCCATACAGAAATGCATTGAATATTTCCAAATCCAGTACAAAACACTCTGTTTTGGAGAAGGCTGACATATCTTTGTTTGTGTGGTCAGAGGACCTGTGTTTAAGCTGTAAATCTGACCCCTTCAGCTGCAATCTTAGCCTGTACATCATCAAGTATGGTGGATTGGAATCTAGGAATCTGGGATTTTAAAAACTGAATCATCTTCTTGAAAAGGTCTTTTCCAGGTAGACTGATATGTCCAAGAAATGCTGCTCAGCACAGAACTATTTTCAAATGGAAAGAGAATAATAGAATCACTGAGGCTGGAAAAGATCTTTAAGATCAAGTCCAGCTGTTAATCCAGCACCAATAAGTTCACCACTAAACCATGTTCCTCAATGCCACATCTACAGGTCTTTTAAATACCTCCAAAAAACACCTTCCTTTCAAGTTTTGTTATATCTTGGGTAAGGAGGAATTGCTGTGATTCCATTCTCCTGATATTTTGTTTATGTACTAGCTTCACACTTTTGCTTTTCCTTTCCAGGAGCGGAGACTGGCTACTATCCGTGAACTAGCTCGGCTTCTAAGACCTGGTGGAATGGCACTCATTTATGTCTGGGCAATGGAACAAGAATACAAAAACCAGAAGTCTAAATACCTTAAGGAAAAGAATGGTAGTAAAAACAAAGAGAAGGAATTGAGTACTGGCACAGCCCAGAGAACACATAGTGACCAAGGGCCTGATAACAGCAGCCAAGACTCAGCATGGTCTGACCAACTCCTTAATGACTTGAAGGATGAAGGCTGTGGTGCCAAGCCAGTAGCAGACTCCAGACTGCCTGTTCACACTAACAGAACCTCCTTTCACTCTCAAGATTTGCTGGTTCCCTGGCACCTGAAAGGTGGTACTAAAAAGAAAGAGGAAAATGTTGATACAGTGTTGGTTCCAGGTGGCTCCAAAGAATCACAAGAACTCAGCCCTATTTTCCACCGCTATTACCATGTGTTCTGTGAAGGGGAACTGGAAGCAGTGTGCAGATCCCTGGATTGTGTGAGGGTTCAAAAGAGTTACTATGATCAGGGAAACTGGTGTGTGATTCTAGAAAAGTTGTAGCCTGTGGTGTTTCCTCTACTATCAGTAGAGTTTTCTTTGTTTTTTACAGTGAAAGGTATTTTGTGAAAGGTATTTTTAATGCACGCTGCAGCTATTGCCTCTTTTAAAATAACAGAATAAAGATTGTGTATTGAGTTAATAATAGTGGCTAGCACTGTGTGCATATGTTAACAAAATAATGGTCAAACTCAGCTACTACCTCTGCAGAGTGTTTGCCTTACTTCTCTGAATTACAGTGAAGAGGATTAAATGGGAAAATACTCCCCATGCAAATCACTATGGCCAGCATTGAGCTTTTAAAGACAAAAGACTTGGTTCTCCCTTCCCTGACACCAGTTTATGTAGCTGCAATGGTTTCCCTGCAGTCCACAGCTAATTGGAATGGAACTCTGGGCAGGAAAGGCAGAGCTGTTTGCTGTGTAAAACTGTGGGTCAGGGAGGAGGGAGTGAATTGCATATGAAGCAGTTAAGCTGAAGAGTGAAACTGGTGCCTCAAGTTTGGTTCTGCCTGTTTTGGTGTCCACGAGGGGTGACAGATCTCTTTCAGTTTGGAATATACTCTCTTGGTTGTGGTAATAATGACTTCCTCAAAGGGAACTGGAAAGGCCGTGGGGACACCACAGACATTTTTCTCTTCCTTGACTCTCAAATACCCACAATTCATGCTGTCCATCTCCAGATTTCTGTAGCTCTTCATTGGAGTGCTGTTTGAAAGCTCCTCTGAGGTGTGAGTTCCAGCCCGGCGGGAACAGCCAGACCAGCTCTGCTACACACCTGCATTCCTGTGGGTGCACATCTCTGTGCCTGTAGCACCATGACTCGTGGGGTGGGCTGGGGTGACCCTGAGATCCCCCTGGGGGAAAAAAGGAAAAAACATTAAAGTGAAGGCAATATTGGTGCAGGGTTTCTGCTGGGTAGTTTCAACCCCTAAGTGTTGGCAGTGGAGCAAGTTTAATTTACTGCATGTCAGAAGAGCAAAGGACCAGAGCAGCCCTTTTGGCTGTGGCCTACAAGGAGTAGTGCAATTTATTTAATACAACTCTTGTGCTACCAAAGGAGCGTGCCACCTGCAATACATTTCTTGAACTAAAATATAATGGGCTGACTTTTGAAGGGTGAATGGCTATTGGTGCCTCCGGAAACCAGTGCTGCTAAGCTATGCCCTCATTGCCTGTTATATTGATTTATCACCTGTAGTTGTAGCATCATGGTATTGGCTAGTTGTGCTGCTGTAAATAATGGCATTTAAACCGAGGTGCCCATCCTAAATCATGTGGGGACTTAGAGGACAGCTGTGTGCCCTTGGCCTTCTCCTGCCTGCCTCCCATGTGCAGGTTAAACGCTGCTGTGCTCGCAGTCACCATTTCTCCTAGGCTCCTATCTTACAATGGAGAAAATCCAAGGGGAACAATAGCAGTAAGAGGAGCTTGCTGCCACCACAATTTACCTGGGCTATGCTTTGCTTGCTGTCTGCTTCCAAAGAGCCCTGAGGGAAGAAGGTCTCATTCCTCAGCTGCAGATGCTGTGCATGTAGCAGCAGCCTTGTCCTAGCTGATTTCTTTCCTTTGGGCAGCAAAGGAAGCATGTCTGTAGCTATGAGCCCTCTTGGGCATGTTCGGGGGCTGGCTGCACACACTCAGTGAATGCTGGAAGCATGACTTGTATCAAGGCCTGAACTGGTTTCAGTCCTGGGACACAGTGTTGGGGTGCAGGAACTCACCCCTTTCCCAGCTGGACTGTGGGACCAGAGCTAGCCTGGACAGCTCCAGGGTGCAGTGCTGCATGATGTTGGTGTGCCACTGGTGAGAAAGGGCAGGGACAGCCTCTGCTGGGTGTCTGTGCGTCTGTGCAGTGACTAACTCACTAAATTGGGCTTCCTATTATTTCTGATTATGTGGATTGCATTCATGTAGAATAAAGTAGGAGGACACATCTCTCAGCCTCTCTGTCTGCATGGCCCTGTGTTTGCTGGTGTCTGGACTACTCCTAAGCACACAGCAGCTGCTGTTGCTTTTGTACATTGCCTGTAGCTGCATTTTCTGTAAGAATATACAGTGTTCTGGCAAGAAACAACTACTGCTTGAAAGCCTGAAGTGCTGCCATATCTTGACCTTGTGTGACAAATTAGGAATCAGGTCTGCAGTTGTGCTCAGTTACTCAGTGTACCCTTGCTGTGACTGGGGGTAGCTCAGAAGTGCTGCCTCCAAGCTCACTGCTGGCTCTGACTGGACGTGGGGTTAAGCACTGTTCTAACCTGGGGCTCAAATGCATCAAGTAGACAAAGCCTGAATAATTGAATGTGGACTTTATATAACACTGATCTATTTTTTGCAGGCCCTGTGGCTCCTGTAGAGCTTTCCTGCTTTCCCTCTGTTTCCCTGGCAGAGGCAGCATTAGGCAGTGTCTGGTGTCACATTCAGCCTTTCTTGCCTTCCAGGTTGATTAACATCATTTATTGACTGCGACATGTATGGATAGGTCAGATTCCCTCTCACCACGTCTGCAGTGAAGCGCCTGGGTTTTCCTGGCATTTCTGAGGGCTGTGATCTAGAGGATGGTCCCAGAAGTATATCAGCTTTTCAAAGACAGTGGAAGAGTTAAAATTACTCCGACATCCTCTGAAGCCTGGAAGTGTTATGAAGTATTTCTTTGGTTAAAGTCAGGCAGTCTCTTCAGATGCTTGAAGAGGAATCAAGTGGTGATGGAGAAAATGACAAGGGGGGAGGGTGGGTCATGTTAACAAAATGTATTGCAGAGATTTACAACACAGAATTTCGAGCCACCACAGCTGCCCTCTGCAGTACTCACTTGCCCCTTTTTACCTCCTGGAAGTGTAATGAGATGAAACTCTTTAAGGTGAACAGTTGGATTTAAATGTTACAGGTTTCACAGTGCACTGCTTTTCATAGTAATTATGTTCCCTTTTTGGCCTTATTTAAATAACAAATGTGCTTAAATGGTTATTCATTTGCAGTCTAGGAGATAAAAGAAAAGCAGAGCTCCATGTGAGTATGACCTGTGCTGGGAATGCCAATGCCTCTCCTACGGCAGTCCTCCCTGATGTCCAAGGGATCATCAAAGCACCTCAGTTCATCCAAGAGTAGGGAGGTGGGAATTTCTGGTCTGGCCTAAATATGACCCTTGGTTTAGCTCTGGGCACATGCAGGCAAACATCTGGTGGTGTGACCAGAGGTGGCTGTTTTGGGGGTCCCTGTCCCCCTTGTTCCCAGCCTCCTGTCAGAGACCACCAGGCCACCCCAGGTCAGGTACCCTGACCCTGCCCTGGGCAGACCTGTACCATGTGTTGTGCTGTCCTGCCCTGACAAAACAAGGGCTTCAGAGCATCCGTGGGCTTAAAGAGAAGGACACAACGAGGTGACTTCTTGTCCCGGGGCAGGCAAAAAATGAAACCTGCAAAACATGGAGGACTTCTTTTAATTTCATAGAGGTTCTTCAGACTGATGTCCTGGTGCAGCCAAGCCAGTGAGAAAAAGTCCTCCAGACCTTGGAGAGGCTGGATTTCCCTGGAAGTGCTCAACTTAAGCCTAGCAGGGAGTGGTGTAGGACAGCAGATGGCAAGGAACAACATGCTGGCCATATTGCTTTGCTGACTGAGAGCCACAAAAAGCTGCATGGGGACCACAGCTTCTCCTCAGAGAGCCTGAAGGACTGGCCTTGGCACAGTGAGCAGAAGATGAACTCTTGTATGGCCTAGTGCCCACCAAAGTCACTCAATCATGCCTTTTCCTCAGCTGTACAGGGCAGACAAAATTTAATGAAAGGCTCATGGGTTGGGATAACACCAGGGAGAAATCGCTCACCAATTACCATCATGGGTGAAAAAGAGTAGAAAAAGGAAAAATAAATCTTAAAACCACCTTCCCCCTACCCGTCCCTTCTTCCTGCTCTTAACTTTATGCTGTATTTATGCTTGGGAAAACAGTGGTTTCCTGTTCTCATGCCACAATTAGGCATCTTCTTCCTCTCACAGAAGGGTTATGAATTTGAAACTTCTAATCCATGTAAGTACAAATACAGATGTTCTTCATAAATACAAGATTAAACTGTCCATCTTGCTACCACTGGGTTTTGGTTGGAGTTTTGATTTCCATCACTCTCACGTTGATATTGGACATAAGATAAATTACTCATATATCAGTCTTTAAAAGTTATAAGGCAATGTAGGAAGTCAGGAAGTTGCTTTAATGTACTAAGAGATGGAAAAGCAGAGAGATTATAAAACAAGTTTTGGGGAAGAGCACAATGAATAGAAAGTACAACTTAACATCAATAGAGCATGACAGCAGAGAGTGGAGACTAATGGTGATCAGTTAAATGCCATGATCCCAGTGGGAGCAATTAAATACCTATCAGAGATATTAAATATAGGCTAGAAAAACAGCAATCAATCTGAGTGAAAGCAAGCTGCTGGTGTGCATACAGGATGAAGAGAATTTCTGAAAATGCCATGGAAAGTCAGCTGTGTCCCTAAGTCTCTCCCAAGCAGAATTCAGACATTCTCCATATAAAGTGAACGTCAATGAGCACGTTTGGGGAACTGTGTGCCAGAAGTAAATGTCATGCAGCTGTCACTGCATACAGCAAATGTTCTGAGTTTTGCAAACTATTCCCCTGAAACTACTGGGTGGATGGGGAGCCTTCCCAAACACTTAAATTATGAGAGATTTAGAGTGATAACATTTCCCTTATATTACAAAATTTTCATGTTTACCAGAATCTAAAAAAAGTTTTAGTTTCAGAATCCCAGTTCTGTTATACCTGTAAATATCACAGAAACAGTTTCTACTTGCAAAGTGAAAATGATAGAGATTTATCTAGGAATACTAAAGAAGATTAATAGCTACTGTCTGCAGTGTGCCTTGTTTTGTGTATTCTTCTTGCTGCTACAATTAAGGATTTCTTGTCATTATCACTTTCTGTGTGTCGCTATGGTTTTCTATAATTTATTGGGGAGAAAAGAGGGAAAGACATTTCATTCATGATTACAAATCTCTTTTAGGTGTGTTAATGCACTTTATATGAAACGATTTTACTGACAACATCAGCATTTGGACCCTAATTTATTATGCAAATAACTTGCTTTGCCTTAGCTAGTGTGTGTCCTCTTGGGGCAGAATCAGAATTTCATTGCTTTGTCCAAACTTCCTGAAAGACCATACCTGACATTTCAAGTGGCTGCAAATAAATATTTTCCTTCTCTCCTGCCTCCTTAACAGATGTTTACCACAGAGATGCTTGTTGAATGCAGACAATGGTGCTCTCATCCACAAGCTAGATACAAATTTCTCAGCCAAGCCACCTCGTTGAACTGTAAAAGACATCTATGTTGAAGCCTGCAACTCAGGTCAACAGCAAGACCCTGGAAAGTTTTTATCTGGCTGACTTCATTTTGTACAGTATTCCTGTCATACTTCTGCACTTGCAGCAAGCCACCACTGGTGTGCAAATACCGTAAAAATTCTCAGAAACTTTGCAATTATTTTAAGCTATTTTAAAGGTGTCCTTGTTTAAATTATTCTGTGACTTTGTCATAATATCAAATATCTGATATTGTGAGCTGATTCTTAAAACTGGCCATTTTTCCTGTCAACCATAGCTGTGGGTTTGAAGGATAACACAAGGAGGAACCTAGAGACAATCCAGTGGGAATCCTTGTCCTCTCAGTTTCTTCTTCCCTTCATTTCCAGTAAATAAGGTGGTCAAATAATTTTATTTTAGGACTTTACCTAAAGTGTCCTGGGAATTGATGGAGAGTTTTCCCTCTGTTTTCTGTGAGCTCTGGATCAGCTCTGAGGTAGGTGGCTTAGCCAGCAGGCTGGGAATACCAGGTCTGATGTAGCAGGACAGAGGAGTGGTGGTGCTTGTAGGTCTGAGGGCATCAGGACCTCCCAGTAGGCAGCCCCTCCATGTAGGCAGCTCTGTGGAGGTTCATCTGGGCAGGGACTGGATCAGGGACACAGAGAGAGTGCTCTGACATGAAACTCTTCCCTATCCCTTAAGCAGGCTATGCCTATGCTTTACCATTACAAAACAGCAACCCCAATGACAGCAGTCCTTTTTCCTTTGATTTTATGAAAATAGTGCCAGGAAATTTCCAATTCACAAGCAAATAAGGTGGAGAGATATGTCATTGCAATATCAGTAATTAATTTTCTCCTTGCAATGCAGAAATGCTCTGTATTATCAGTTTAACATGATGACAAGCTTACTCTTGTTAAAAAAGTAATGTCCTTTATCTAAAAAAAAAAAAAGGAAACCAATCTTCTATCACAACAATCAACTATATAGATGTATTTATTCTTAGCTATGTCTTTGTCTTATATTCCTATTGATTTTTAATTAAAAGGAAAACTTGAACTAAAGCACAAGACAGTAGAATAAATCTATGTGAAATATATATTTTTATAAATGATTCTGTGCTTCTTCATGCGATGTCTTATTCAGATTCTAGATTAAAACTAAAACTGTGATTCCAAGGCTTATAGAGAGTTTAGAAATTATTAACAATAAAAGTAGCTCATAGTCTGTTGCTGAGCCATCCTGTCTCCTCACATAGTTAATCTTTGATGCCTTTGGTAGGAAGCAGCATGTTTCTCATCACATTTGACTGCTCAAACATACATTGGTCTTCAATGTTAGACTTCTCATCCACTTGGATAAATTCAAAGTAAAACTTGCAACCAGGGAACTGCTAAAGCACCCATCTCAGGGAGGCAGAGTCATTTACAGTACGCTGCAGCTCTCTTTGGCAATCATTCACGTTACAATCTGGCAATATCTGAAGCTCTGTTACAACAATTACAGTGAATCTCACATTCCTGCTATTAGAAGGCAAATCCTGCCTTAAGTTCCAATTTCAAATCTCCCCAGCTTTTCACACTGCCTTATTCCTCCAGTTAAAGATGGCAAGGATAAGAAACAGAGAAGAGGATGTTCATTCTTTTTTTTCTGTTTGCCTCGTGCTTAGTTTCTAAAAGTGATTTGCACAGTATATAGTCTTTGTACATTCTTCTGTTCTCTCTAAATCTACCAACACAAATCTGCTGTTTTTTTCTCCCTCCTTCTTCCTTTGCAAATCAATTTTTTGTGTACAACATCTGTTTCTGAGGATTTGTTTGTTGTGTGCCATCCATCTTTTCACGTTTATTTATGTATGTATTTCCTCTCTGGTCTCACGGCCTCTGAATTCTCACCCACATTAGATTTCCTAATATATCAATATAGAAATAACCCCTTGACTCATAAGTAATAATATGCTTGAGTCCTTGAAAATTCTAACATTTTATATTTCCCATTCAAATCCTCCCCTCAGATTATACACCCCTGGCCCTCTTACAGGCAGCTCAGGCTGGGAAATTTGACATAAAGCCCTTTAGTAAGTAGCCCATCTGGTAACTAGCCTGATGCTGTTTTTAATTTATCAAAAGAAGCAGTCCCTAGCAGTTGCTACATGACCCTTTGGTTGAGGGGTTATGCCCTTCAAGACAACTTGGTTTCTTTGAGGAATGCTTCCTATCTTTTTTTTTGTTTGTTGTTTGTTTTGTTTTGTTTTGTTTTTATTGCCATTGTAATGATTTCTGCTGCATGTACTACTTCACATCTCACTTTTCTCACTCTTCATCCCATATTTGGAGGAAGGTTCAGAGGGTGTTTTATATAGAATTCATCTCTGCTCTCACCAGGCTACCAGAATGAGACGATATATTTCCTCTGGCTCAACTGTTGAGAATTAAGAATACACTAAAAAAAAAAAAAAAATTATCATGCACTCTTTTTGTGTCTCAGGCTTTCTTGGGTCTCAGGGTGTATGTGGCAAGGATGTAAATTAGAAGGTGTTCTGGAATAAAAAAACATTTCCATCAATTCCTTTTAATGAAGAAATACTGATTATGGAGATGTAGCTTATCTGTATGCTTTAAATGAGAGGAATTACTGAGATTAATCTGTCTCTTTCTGTTGATATCTCACAGATTAAATAAACACAATTCTGCATTCTCTGGCGCTGTTCCCATTCTGTCTCCTTTCTGTTACCAAACCTGCAAGACATGGAGCCAGCTTGCAGGCCACAGTTAAGATTTATCACTCCAAGATCCCTAGTAGGAGCTTTGTTAGGATGGCCCAAGATCTTGCCTCACCTTTGTGCTTTCCAAATAATCCTATCAGTTGAGCCAATCAATTTATTTAGACTGACATGCCAAGTAGTCTCCTGGGAGAACAGGCAGGAGGAAACATAGGGTCAAAAATCACTTCTTGTCCACCTTCCCTGTATAAAAAATGCTTGGCTTTATAAGGCATAAAGACTTTATAATAAGACATTATTCCTGTGTGACCAATCCCTTTCTGAATCCACCATCTTGGCAGGACACCCTGCAGGGATGTGTTTATATCTTGCTTGTGTCAGCAGCTCCCTAAGGTACTTCTGACAGGCAGGGTGAAGGCTTGAGACCACATCATGGGGAAATACTAAATGGAACTTGACTAGGGGAGACACTGTGGTCTCTTCCATTCTAGAGCAGAAGAGCCAAAAAAACACACTAAAAGAAATCCAGCATCTTCCCCCTTATGGTCTCTTTTCTGGCTTGGTGGTATCCAGCATGGTGACATATGCTTGGAGACATGCTTGTTTGGTGTAGCCTGTATGTTAGCAATAACAGGGGCCTGGAGGGGCCTTCCTGCTTCAAAACGAGGTGAGTGGCAAGACAAGCTGGTAGTGTCACACTTGTCAGAGGGTTTGCTGTCAAGAACAGTGACAAAGACAGTGACTAGGGATGTCAAGCATATTACTCAGTATTTACAGCTATTTCTGGGTCAAGGGCTAAGACAAGAATTGGATATGAAATTGCCCTTTCCTCTTAACACAGTAGTACAACCCAAAGAAAAATGAAAAGCAATTTCAGGAATTGTGGGGTGGAAACTGGAGAGGAGTAAATTGTTCAAGTTGCTGCCAAAAGACACAATTATGAACACTCTCTGTGGCAGCCAAATTCTCTGTACAATTATTGTCACAGTGCTGTAGTGCCTTGGAGCCCTTTCCATGGAGCAAGACCTCACTGGTCTCAACAATTTTCTCCTATGAGTGTTCGCCTTTTCATTACAGAAGACATGCTCCCAACTCCATGTGATTTTTTTGATTATCTATATTGCAGTGAAAGGAGGAGACTCTCCTGCAATACTCCAAGTGTACAGTCCAGCAGGGAGGGTTACTGCAGCTCGCTGTGGTTTGCTGTGTGCTGCCGTTTGAGTGTGCATTGGACTGAACTACAGCACTGTGAGAGAAAAGGACAAAGCCCCAAGGTCACAGGAGCAACCAAAAGCTGTGGTTACTCTGTACAATGTCTCCTATATCAGTTTAAGGCATTGGTGCTCTTGCAACAAAAGGGCTGATACAACTATTTGTGGGACTATGCTACAACCCGGTATCTGCAGCTGGCCTACCTTTAAGAACCAAAAATATGCTTTAATCTCACTTAAAACCAAAACAAACCCATTGCACCGCACTGAAACTCTGTCTGAGAATACTTTAGTTACTATTGCACTGGTCTGATGGATAGGGACCAGATAAATGAAAGCCTCATTGATAAATGAAAGCCTCAGGGTTTTAATTCCTGCCCCAGCCAGGTGATCTTGAGTCAGTATTTGTGTCTCATTTTCAAAGTAGCTGATCTGAAGCTCCCTGACATGTGCAACGCTGGACCTCTCCAAGATGAGCAGGCACCAGAAGAAGACGTTGTCATTTCTCCCAAAAGGTATGTTACCAGTCTCAGCAAATCAAGGACAGGATGAGTGTTACTTCTGCTGGGATCTTCCTGTCTGATAAAAATATTTTCAATTTCTCAAAGAAAAAAAAAACCCAAAACCAAAGCATGGAGAAGCCCTCCAAGAAATTAGCTGAATGAGTTTCTTTCACATATGTAACAGATAACTCACAAAACATTTACAAGTAGAATAATAGAATAATTTAGGTTGGAAAAGACCTCTAATCTAAGGGCATCAAGTCCAACCACTAACCCAGAACTGCCAAGTTGTCACTAGAATTATTTTCCCAGATGAAGGATTCACTTTATTACAGTCATGTAACTTGGGTGGGAAGAGGGAAAATGGATGTTTCTAAACCCCATCCCCCTGCTCTGATGAACTATAGCTGAAGTTATCATCCCTTTTCAAAGACGCTGAGGAAATTAACAAAATAACTATTGCTCAGGGGCAGACAACTCGCAATTTGCTATTGAATACAGAACAATGGGTGAATCATTCTTCGATCCACCACAGCCTCCTCATTTGTTTTCATGGCAAGCTGAGCTCTGCTTTCCAAGGGAGGCTGTCAGGAGCCCCAATGCCACTGGGGCTATTTTGTTGCTGCCATGAGTGCTCTTTTTGAGGGACAGTAGAAAATAATTTGTTTTTTCAAGTCAGGTGCTCACTGCACAATTCAGGTGCTCTCTGCACAATTAGGCATAAGCAGCTAATAACCAGGGCATTGCTGCTGCATTGATTTTTGGGTGAGGTGTTCTATCATTTTATGACACTAAATTTAGATACAGTTGCTTTAATTTTCTCCTGAGTAAACATAATGAAATTTCTGTGAAAGAAATATGCTTTTCCCTGTAATTGCCCCATTCTTTGTTTGTTTGGGTTTTTTTTTCCCTGCAATTTCTCCAAGGACTGACACTTTTATTTCTGAGACAAGACAATGAAAATTCCCACCCGAGTCTGAGTAATTCCTCAGAATTGAATGTAAATGACTGCTGAACAGCACCATTGGCAACTGAAAACTAGGTGGTTTTAAAAATGAACAGATTGAGAATTAACTGAAACTAAGTACATTTTGACTGGGATGTGTCCCCTTTCAGTCCTCTTACCAGCATATTACTGGATATTGGTTTTTAGTAGGAGGATTTCACAATGTGTTGTTATAACGGAGGTGAGAAACTCTCTCCAGCATCACTGTGGAAAAACATTTCATATTCTCAAAGTAAAAGAACCCCTCTTCCCTTGGTGAAACATTGCCTCTTGTTTAAAGAAAACTGCACAGGATCACACTGAGTCGACAGGATTTTTTTTCTAACCTTTTTCAAATAAAAATAAAACATCAAGCTGTGAGTTGAAGGCAAGCAGAGAAAGGTAGAAGCATGGAGGTTTGTAACACAGGTCAGTTGGACAGTCACCAGCTTCTTTCAGAGGAGGTGTAAAATGTGCCATTAAATGGAAAATTACACTTCACTAGGAAAGGTCAGTGCCTCCCTAAAGGAGTTCAGCAAAGACCAGTATCTCCAAGGCATTATTGCTTTATTAGCCTGTTTAATTTAGGCACTGAGAATGAGACAATAGAAGAGAGGTGTCCAGCTGGCCATTAAAAGAGGTATAGCAAGAACTGGAGACTTTTGAGCATGTCTGAGAGGAGCTCTCAGACATAATAGTATCTTGAAAGAAATAAGGCTAAACTTTAATTTTTACCTCCTTCCTCTGAGAAAATGCTTTTCTTGGATGAGAGGAGGAAATGAAACTAAATTATGTCATAATTTCCCTAACTGCTGACTTCAAAATTAAAGGCGGGTCTCAGAAATAACCTTCTAGGCTTCACTGTTCTTCAGCTTCTGAGGTTCTAGAGTGTATTTGCATCATAGTTTCTTTCCTACAAAGGAGTATTAGAAAGTGGTTTTAAATTAAAATAATGACATGGAGGGTTACAGGCATCAAGAATAGCACCTAATACTGCAAAATCTCACCCTGTGCTTTGAATCCTTCTATTTGTGTGTAACTGTCTGCTGTAAAATACACATTCCCTGTTCTCACTTCCAAACTGTCCACATCTATCACTATTCACGCTATGCCACAGTTTCCAGACTTTCTGCTCTCATTTCCAAATACTTCCTAAACTGATTCAGTCACAAGTAGTTGGCTCAGCTCATGGACTATCAATTTTCTGTTTAGATTTAATACAAATCTACTAAGCCCATATGCCCGGCTGTGTGCTGAGCGAGTTAGAGAGCACACACTTGAGATACTCTGCTGGCTGCCTGGAACAAGTGGCAGCACTGGGATGGAAAGAAAGCAATTTGTTGGTGAGAAGAGAACATCACAATCAGAGAAGAGGCTTTCCTTAATTGACCAAACATGCTCTTTTCTTGCTTCTCCTCTCTCAAGCAGTGTACTTTGCTGCATATAGCTAAGGGCTGAAAGTAGCATTAGTCAATCCTGCTGGAACATCTTCTGTATCCATCTGTTTGCTCTGTAAATGGCTCCCTGAAGAGGCTTCACATGCTGCTTTTCCAAATGGTGCCTATGAAAGTCTATCAGTTATCATTCTACACCTAGTGGTGATCTACAACAGGTTTTTCTTGAGATGTTGTTAACTGTCAGCATAAATTGAACAAATATGCAAATTCAATTTACACATTTAATACCACCATGGAGATGATGATTAAATTATTGTTATCATTTTGAAACCATGTAAATAGGTAACAAATTACCCAAACACTTCGCTCAGACCTTTGCCTAAAGAATGACATTACTTGGCAACTGTGAACACATTTGGTGTCAGACACATTAATAATGCTCTGATCTCATTCCAAACAAATTATGTCCCAGATAAGCATTTGCTTCCCCAGAGGTATAGAAGCCCTGTCACATACTATTGGCCAACTGCAACTTCCAAGTGCTTGAACACTTTTCAATTAAAAATTAAAAAAGAGGTTCAAGTGCTTGAACCTATTTTTTAATTTCCCTCTAGTCACCCAGGCACATTCTGAGCACTTTGCACCCTGACATTACAGGACACAGGCTAGCATGGATGCACTGAACTGGCTGCAAACAGGGAAGGAAACGTCTGGAAGATCACATGGAGGTGTTCACAGCAATGGGGGGCACTTGGCACTGCATGGCACTGGAACCTGTGAGCATCTTTGGGCCACGTGTCCTTGTTTGCTCTCATTAATGCTGGTCTGGACAAGCAGGCCAGGGTCTGAGTAAGGGAATTTCAGTCTGGCAGGAGGGATGAGCCTGGATGTCAGTATCCCCACTGTTGAGGAATACATTTAGTGCTCCCTGTGCAGCTGCATGCTGAGCCCTGGGGAGAAGCCTGAGCCCAAGGCAAGAGACTGTGAAACTGCCAAAGGGCACAGGGACCTGTGGTGCTGGCCAGGTGCCTGGACACTCAGGGACATGGCAGAAGCCACAGACTCCAGACTTTACTACGCTTGGACTGTGAAGGTATAAGAGCCTGGGGGTTTCCTTTGTTTGGGGTCCCTCCTTGAAGACACCCAGCTCAATTTGTTATTTTGTTGTGGTATCATATTAAATTATTTGAAGCATTGAGATGTCGGTGACTTTGCTATGGGAAACCTTGTTTGACTGTGTGAGTGTGGGGTGTGTAGCTGGCAGGGCCAGCACAGGTTTAGGTTGGGTATTAGAAAAAGGCTCTCCACCCAGAGAGTGCTTGAACAGCGGAACAGGCTCTCCAGGGCAGGGGTCACAGCACCCAGCCTGACAGAGTTCAAGAAGTGTTTGGAAAACGCTCTCAGGCACATGATATGGTTCTTGGGGATGGTGCTGTGCAAGAGCTGGACTCGATGATCCTTGTGGGTCCCTTCCAACTCAGGATATTCTATGATTCTATAACTCTGTCATGAGCTGAGCGCGTCACGGCGGTCGCTGGCGAGAGCAGAGGGGCTAAGGGCTGGCGGCCGGCGGCACCAGAGCTCTGCTCCGGAGAGGACCCGCCGAGCAGGNCCAGTGCGCGGACGCTGTTCGCGACAGTGTCGCGGCGGGGCTGCCGTACGGCGCTGCGCGGCTTCCGGCGGGCCGTGCCCATGGAGTCCGGCGTGGATGGCGAGCGGAGCCGGGAGCAGCGGCAGCGGGCGGCGCTGCTGGCGCAGGTGGGGTGACCGGCCCGGCGCAGCCTTGCCCTGGCGCCGCTCAGCACGTCCCCGTTCCCCAGGCTGGGCGCTGGCTGCTCTGCGAGGTCCGTGCGCTCCCGAAGGCTGCTGTTGCCGCGGCAGCCGCAGGAGGGGACGCCGTGGGGAGAGTCTCTTCAGTGCCGAGGGGAGCTGGGCTGCGGCACCGGGAGTGGCAGGACTCAGCCTGGAATTTCTGAGTGACACCCATCTGATTTCGTGCGTTTTGCCACTTGTAGTGTTGATCCTTTTGGTGTTTCACTATGTATTTTTGTGATTGCGCCTTTGGAAAGAGCCGGAGTCGGTCGTCTTTACAATCGCTCTTCACACTTTTTTACACATTGATAAGATCGCGCCACCCTCACTCCCCGGCCTTCTCTTGGCTAAACAGGCCCAGCTCTCAGCCTTTCCTTAAATGAGACATAAAAGGCAACTCCTTCTCCTTGTCATGTGGCCTGTCTTTCCTAAAGAGTCTGTATCCCTCCATTGCAAAACCCTGGTCATGCAGTGGTAATAACTTGAAGTTGTGTGCGCGTGGTAAGAAGTGGAAGCCTGATTTGGTAGGGTCAGTTACTTGCCTGGTGATGTGTTGCTGTAGTGTAAGCCAAGAATTAGGAGGCTCCCACTCACAGGTGCTTTAGTAGAGTTGCTGTGACTTGGAGACCTGTGCTAATCCTGATGCATTCCTTTCAAAACCAGCCTGTATGCTGGTTTTGGTATTTGTGGTGGTTCTTGTTGTGACTTGTAGGTAGAGTGAATGCTGAAGTCACAAATGGCACAACGCTTAGATGACATGGCTCGTTTTGGAGTTTAAGGGGGGATAACAAGAAAAGTGTAAGAGAAGACAGAGTATGAAATGAGTATGAGGTTGTGCTGATGGCCTTTTGACAAAAGGAAGGCCAGAGTAAGCAACCGAATCTTACTGGGCAAAGATATTTTCAGAAAAAAAGCAGTGGGAAAATGGCCTGAATAGCCTGATGCTTACACAACAGTGATGCCTTTTCTCAAGGCAAAGCAGAAAGAGACAGGATTTCATGTAATATATCATGTGGGCATCTCCCTTGTACAGTTGTGAATCGTTTCTTGACAATAAAAGATCCTTTCAGTGATTTCCTCCTTTTTGACAAGCAGTTGAAGGGAAATTCATTAACTTAGTAATAGTGAATCACACTACCCTGCAAAAGTTTGTTGATGTTAAGATGTGTGCTGCTTTACTTGAACTGCTGTATATGTTTAAGAGTGCTCCTTTGCTCAGTTCAACCTCTTGGATGTTCAGAAAATACACTTAACAGCAAGCAAAACTTATATAGGACACCATTATCCTACTTTTCAGCTGGTGCCACTTGTACAGCAAGCTGTCTGAGCCAGTGCCACAGCTTTAGAATCCTAGAGCAGCCCTGGTTGGAAAGACCTCGAAGATCACTTGGTCCAACCCCTTGTGGGAAAGGGAGCCTAGATGATATTATCTAGTGCCCTGTTCAGTCGTGTCTTGAAAAGCTCCAGTGGCAGGGTTGAGGAAACTTTCCTGTTTTACCATTCAGGAAGCACTCTGGCAGTCGCACTCCCATAACCTGAGGCTGTCGCTGCTGGGACTGAAGCCCCTTTGCAGGAGTGCGGCTCCAGTGAGCCATCGCGTGCTCTGCTTGACTCCCTACACACACCACTCACTCAGTCAGACATGTTTCCCCTTAACCAGCTTGACTCCTGGTTTTCCATAGCAGAGTCACAGACGTCTGGATCCTTAAAACAGTTTAATCATGGTGCAAAACGCAAAGCCAGCTTGAGCTGGGTGCCTCCAAGGAGGGACCCTGAAAAGCCAAATCCCTGATCTTTTATACCCTCACAGTCTAAGTGCACCATAGTCTGGGGACTTCCTGCTGAGTCCTTGGCTCCTGCTGTGTCTCTGAGTGTCCACTCTCCTCTTTATACAGCTTCCTCTTACCAAATCTCTGTGGATGGTGTTTACTTCTTTTGTTAATACCTCTGAAATACTGCTAATTTGAAGTAAGGATGTCTTACACGGAGCATTAAACACTTCTGTGATGTTTTTATAGCAACTGGATTATGGTGTTAAAAATGCTGCAATCTGTGGAAAAGGCGATTTAACCTCTAATCGTGTTAGGGTAAGTCTCAATTCAGGGAGGCAGTAAAACTGAGGAAGGAGGTTTGGTTGTTGAAGAAACAACAGGAATGAGCCAAAGGTACTCTCATGGAGGAATGGTTTGTGTCGGGGATGGGAGCACTTCTTCATATGCACAGTGTGTGGGGAGGAAGGGCACAGGTTGTTTTTGGCAGAGTTCGAGTTGTTGCTAGAAAGTGTGGTGTCTTGAGCACGAGGGCTATACTTCTGCTTGCACTCTTAGGATATATCTCAAGAGTTTTTTGATGATACTGTAGCTTCATAGTTCTTACCTCTTAGTGTTAATATGTTCTTGTAGGTTTAGATGCTGCTTATCAGCCTTGTTGAAGAATATTAAAGAAATTGGTGTGGAGTTTTCAGAATGAAACTAACTTTGATACATTTTCTTATTGCTGAGATGTAGTGTATTAAAAGGTATGTATGTAGGATTTGTGTTGAATTTTGTAATTTTCTTTGATTTGAGCAAGACGCAGACCATTGTTGTATTGTTCAGCATATTTTTAAAATGTCATGAATACAAATTACTCCTACATGTATACCTTAAGAATATATCTGCAATATTTGTGTGATACTAAGTGAAACCAAATGTACGACCCTAATTTTCTGGTGTAAGGCAAACACTGATTTTCTGTGCACAGCAGTGGGCTCAGAGTTGGCTTTTACCACTCAAAACTAACAACTGGGGAGTAAATAGCTCTATAAAGATGCTACATCGTTGCTTAGACAAAAGCTGATCAAATTTTAGAACTACTATGAGAAGAATAAAGAACAAAGGAAATGGTTGCAGAGACATATTACTCATTTCTGGGTATTATCAAATAGCTTTTGTGGACGTGGTCCCAGCATCTCAAGAAGAACCAAACAGCCTCGGAGAAAGTGGGAAGAAAGGTGCAGAGATGATCTTCGTACAGATTTTCCAAGGACGCTAGAGATTTTGAGATGAGGAAGGATAGGCTGAAAATAAATTTAATACAAGAGAATTCTGTAAAATTGTTAAATAATATGGAGAAGGGAATGGAGAAGTGCTACCTGCCATTTCTTTCAGCTCAAGAACTAGGTTGTATTACGGGATTTGCAGGGAGACAGCTTAGAGCAGACAAAAGAAGTGAATTTTCAGATGACGCACAGAGAAATTGTAGGGTCTCTTGTACAGCATCTTGCAAATACTGGCATTGCACTTCCATCCAGACAAGAATAGCCTAAAGTCTAAAATATATGTTGGAAGTTATTGATTGAAAAGTTGGTGAGTCTCAAATTGCTGGAGGATGCAGGAATATTTTGGAGATGGCTTACTTTGGACTTAAGCCTGTATACACTGTTTTCAGCTTCCCTGGGCGTTACTGGACATTATTTAGTTGGGATACTAGCTTAGATTCTCAGTTCTGAGAATGTCAGAGCACTGAGAAATCCAGTACAGGGAAACAGAATGGAGTATAATTTGTGTAATATTCAGCACTATAATTCTTCCAGTCCATTTTTGTGGCGTGTAGGAATGGATCTGGACACAATGACATTGTTTTCTACAGAATTCAACCACTGACGGTGCTTGGTCCCTCTCAACTCTATGGCCGTTGAGAAACTTCCCTGGTGTGACTTTTCAGCTTCTTACTGAAAGTCACATTATAGAGTGTGTTACTTTTCCACAGTGTTATGTTTTCACTTCTAAGCAACTTAAATCAGATTCTCTGATTTTCAAAGGTTCTCTTGGGTGCTTTAGGTAATACTGAAACATACATTAATGATCAAATGGTTTTCTTTGCTGTTGGTTGTGGAATTGCTGTATTCATCATCTTATGAGTGTCCTTGAACTATTTCTTTTCCTTGCAGTAAGAACAAAAAGTTGAAGTAAGGGGCAGACATATTGAAGTTTGGGAATTTCCTTTTCTCCCCCCTTTTCTGTACCAGAGTTTTAAGAATGTATTAGCAATAGTGTATCATAAGCATTTTATCCTGTACAAGTCCGTGTGGGCCAAAGAAGGCTATAGAGATTTCTTTATCACTAATTTCGCTGATAGAGAAATTTGGGAATGAAACTTCTTTTTTTAAACTCATTAAACTCTTCCCATTTATGAACCCAATAACCTAATAGTAAGCTATGTGAAAAGGCAACGTTTTTAAGACTTCTGTAGCTACTCTGTTATTTCTGTGAGAAGTCTATTTAGCATTTTGTAATGTGAAAGCATGAGGATGTCATAGTTGCCATGTCAATACTCAGCTGTCTGCTTTTCAGAAATGGACTTGTTGCTGCCTGTGTGAGAACAGATTAATGTCTTAAATGTATTGACTTTTTCTGCTTTACTTTGATTATGGTTGGGCTGCCTGCTGCTATAGTGGTGGAACTGCCAGGCGGACAACGGAGGGGATTGTCCTGCTCTGCTCTGCTCTGTGCTGGGGTGGCCTCACCTTGAGTGCTGGGGGCAGCTTTGGGTGCCACAATATAAGAAAGACATTAAACTATTGGAGAGTGTCCAAAGGAGGACCATAAATACGGTGAAGGGCTTAGAGGCTGCAGCCAACTGAGGTCACTTGGCTGGTTCAGAGGAGACTGAGGGGAGACCTCATCACTGTCTGCAGCTTCCTTGAGAGGGGAAGCAGAGGGGCAGGCACTGATCTCTTCTCCCTGGTGACTGGTGACAGGACCTGAGGGAATGGCCTGAAACTGTGTCAAGGGAAGTTTAGGTTAGATATTGGGTAAATATTCTTCACTCAGAGGCAGGTTGGGCTCTGGAAGAGGCTGCCCAGGGAAGTGCTCACAGTGTCAAGCCTGGCAGAATTCAAGAAACGTTTGCAAAACACTGTCAAGCACATGGTGTGACTCTTGGCAACAGCCCTGTGCAGGGCCAGGAGTTGGACTTTGATGATCCTAGTGGGTCCCTTCCAACTCAGGATATTTAATGATTCTATGAACAGAACTGGGAGAAAACTACTGCAAGACTTTATCTCAATGTGTTTTGATTGTCTTGCTTAGAAAGGCAGCAAGAGATTTGCAGGAACTTATCACAGCTGGCTAACACAGTTTAGACAGTTATTTGGTGATTGTAGTTCTGGAAGCTCTTGCCTTTTACTTTGGGAAAGACAGTTGGAAAGCTGTGTAGTCTTTGCTTCTTGGTAATCTTTGCAGAAGTTTGCAGAAATAACTGTAGTTTAGCAGTTCTGTTTCTGGAAAGATGAGATGTTCAGCCAACTCACATTAAGGAGTTTTTTGTTATGTAATATTGAACTTGCACTTACTTTGAAGAACCAACATACCATACAATTCATTGTTCGAGATTTCCCTTTTAAATTTTGGAAGTGTGTTCCTTTATTTGTGTAGTCTGTCTTCCAAACTGCACTGATAAAACCCAGCAGCTGATAATGTTTATGATAATGATCAGTAATCAAATAATTAAGTGTTGGCATGCAAATTGTTTTTAAGCTTCAGAAATAGCATCTTGTTTTGATGAGCATGATAGTTCATGACAGTGCTGTTTTGGTTTACAAGTCTGCAGCAAGAAAATATTCTGATGGGTGTTTTGGTAAGTGCGGGGATCTGTATTTTTCCTAGACACGAACATTTATTTTCTTGGTAAAAACTATCAGGACATCAAATTTTGGATTATTCATGCATCTGCGGTATCATGGTATTTTTGTATTTTGGGATTGCTCTTCTGTTACTTAGGTTTTTTTCCACGGACTTTGAGTCTTTCGCTCTTTGGCCTCTGAGGGTGATGTGATTTGACCATTCCTTGTGCAGAAAATCCTGCCTTTTAATTTTTAAGGATTACTGACAGATTGAGAGTTGAGTGTAGATAAATAAGACCTCAGTCAAATAAGATGTGTTATTGAAACAATGTAAATAAAATTATACCGTAAAACAGGGTCATTGCACAAACAAGAAATTATGTGTTTAGTTTTACTTATTTTTATTTCTGAAAAAATTAATTTGAGATTTGCAAGCCATTATTTTTGGAAACATCTTGTGCGATGCTTCTGACTTTTCCCTCCAATTTTGGTTTACATTTCTTGTTTTATTTTCTTTGAAAATGCAACTTAAAATTAAAAAAACAAAAAACACAACAAACTGTAAAGCAGTATCACTGAGTTCACAGTCTTAGAGCTCTAAAGAAGCTGTGAAATCAGCTGGTGAAGTATGATCAGGTATTTCCTCATATAAACCTAACAGTTGACTTTTTGCTGTGATCAGTATTTGCTGAGGTGATGGAATGCTTCAGCAGTATTTTACATTGCAGTTTTCAGTGGAAAATTACAGAAATCTCTCTCTAGGCAGAAATTAGTAGCAAAACATATCTGTTAGGGGTTATAGTTGCTTCTGTGCTATAATACTAAGCACCTCCTTTTTGTTCTTTTCCTTTTAAATCCTTAGTGAAGTTTTACATCCCTAACTCTGTCTGTTGAAGGAAATAAGCACTTCAGCCCTTGAATCTGTGTTATTAGAAGAGTAATGGTACTGAGAAATGAATACTTCCTTTTCACAAAAGATTTTCAGATTTTTGTCTAAGCACCTCAATGCATGTTTGCAAGCCACATCTTTGAACAGAGAGGTCATTTTTGAAGGTCAGTGATGAAGACAGATGTCTTCATTGTTACATTCTGTCAGGCCTTCCTCTGGAGCTTGCTTTGCCATAGCAGTGGAGAGGTCGTCCATAACATGAAATAGCTGTTTATGATTTCTTAGCAGTAGTAGCTACCATGGTGCTTCTGTTTATCTGTTGTGTCTGCACCTGTACCAGCAGAACAGCTGCTGCCTCCCAGATGTTTCTGACTGAAGGCTGATGTCTTCTGCAGCCTGCTCTTTAAATCACACATCTGAATTTTGATTATTGATCACAAGAAGCTTAAATGATTGAAGTGATGGTTGTTTCAGTGACCTTTCTTCTGTGCCTTTTGGCAGGTGAAAATGACAGAGTGGTGACATTTCCAGTTGGCAGAGCTGTGTCTGGAGGAGGTGGTGGTACAGGCAGCACTCTGACTCAGTTGCAAGTTGCCAAGTTGGGGTGGAAGCTAAGCTCTTATGTTTCCACTGCTCTCCTCCTTGGGAGATCTTTGTGGATGTAGCAATAATTGGAATATTGAGACTAGAAAAATAATCTAAGCATTCACAAAAATAAGTGTGTTACTCAGACAGAGAATTGGTATAAAAGCATCAGAACCTCAAAGATGGATACGCTCAAGTTCCCTGGAGGGGAAGTATTTGTGTAACCGGGGCTCTCTGTTGCTGAGCTTTGGGGTGATGGAAGCTGGGAGGGTAATACCACAGCAACCTTTCTGGTTGTTGATTATCAAGACAGTTAAAAGAGTGGAGTGGTTTGTATGATAGGATGGGAGAGGATCCTGAAATTAGAAAGAAAAGCTCATTGTAGATACTTTGAATGCCTTATGCTGCTGTCTGAAGGACTCGGCTAGATGTTAGATTTTTTGAACTTTCCTAACAGAAGGCTGTTGCTGAAATAAAGTTTTTTCCACACTTCTTTTCCCCAAAGTGTGCTTTTTCCCCTTGTTCCTTGAGCTTAAACTGGTAGTCTTGATGACCTTGCTAGAGTGGCAGCTTGTAAGCTTGGTCTGCAGGAAGCTGCACCCTGCCTTTGGTGGGATTCTTTTTGCATCAGGGTGGTCGTGGAAGTGCCTTTGACTGCGACTGGAGTGCATGAGCAGGCCTGGGTGGGTAAGGTGATGGGAGCACGTGAGGGGAAGTGCCGAGGGGAGAGGTGTGGGAATGGAGCCCTGCCCTTCAGTGGCAGGGAGCCAGGACAGCATCTTAGCTGGTACCTTCTATTTTGAATGTTTTTGTCGTACTGTATTGATCAGATGTGCTGTAGATTTTCTTCTGATTGCTTGTGGAAGAAAAGGGAGTTTTTCTTCTTTTGGATGAAGAAATTGACTATTGAATCATGGTGATTATCATCTGAAGAACTAGAGGTTGACCGCAGTTATAGGTGGAAAATTGCAAGGACTTTGTAGTGGTACAGAGTACTTTCCCTGGCCTTGGTGAGAGCTGAAATACTAAATAGAGTTGAGGTTAGGCAAGAATGTTGGTCAGGGTTTCTTTGAGCTGGGGAGGGAGTTTTCAGCCTAGGCGACATCCCTCCATCCCTTCTGGACATCTTTGAGGGACTGTTGTGTAACAAGCTCCATTTATTGTGTGACCTATAACTTGGCTGTTGGCAGTGTCTTTGATCTTTTCTGCTTCTTTGTGGTGTGGCATGATGTAACTTTTATAGCTTTTGGGTTTTGCATCTGCAGTGTATTACAGGCTGCTTTGGAGCAAATTTTAGTCTTCATTTAGTAGATAACTGCTGTCAGCTGCTTGCCGGCCTGGCCTTAATGACCTGCTTGATGAAAACCAGAATGCACTTTCCTTGAACTTAGTTCCCTCCCACATTCAAATGGATCTGTGAAATTCAAGCCCCTTTCGCCCACTTGTGGTAAGGACTGCAAAGTTTGGCTCTGTTCAACCATGGCAAACATTGCTGACATAGTGCTGTAGAATAATTACTGTTTTTATAGCATCCTATCAGCAGGCCTTCCAGAGTGCCTTGCCAGCCTTAGACTTCACCTTGTGCTTGTTGCAAAGGAGACCATGAACAATTTTCTTGGGATGTTGCAGAAGTGCATGGTGTAGTGTGATGCTTGCCCTTCTTGGCAGGTTGTTGCTCATAATGTATTCATGTGTACATGCACAGGCATTTGCATAATTAATGCATTACTTTTGAAATAGAGGTATTTCAGAAATATATCATCTGGTATTTATGGAGAAAAAACTTAAAAATATGTCTGTGGTGACCTAGGATGTACCTCATTTGTAAAGGGGAAGGTATAAATTATTGGATATTCTTGTTTTATGATAAGTATTAATGAACCTTAATGTGAATTAGATGCTTGAGATCCTGTGGGTTGATAGATGTGAAACAATTAGAGTTGGCCCTCATAGGTAGAATGGTAAGTCTGACAGGGGAATTAATTAGTTTCTCTGGTTTTTTTTTTTACATTTTATGACATGCTAGTAAGCCCTGCAGCTTTTGAAAAGAAAAGTAGAATATAAAGGTAAGTTTTGGAGCTAATAAAGCAGTGTAGGCTGATTTTCCACCCCACTTCCACTTGAAATAATTGTGTGTGTGTGCGGGGAAAGCATCACCAACAAAAAATGAATATTCTAATTTGAGGGAGCTAGATTGTAGAGACAGAAAGATTCAGAGGATATCACTGCTAACTTTGTAGTCTTGTGTTAAAATTATAATTTAGGTGAAATTATAACTTCTTTCATATTTTTAGATCTCTAGGCAGCTTTCTTTTTTTTGATCTTGCATAGATACATTGTTGAAAATCTTCTATATTTTATAGCTTTGTCTAGGAGACACAAACTTCCACTCGATGCTTTTGTTTCTGTATTTTTAACAGCCTGGTGGTCAATCTGCCACTACACATTCATCTTACCCAATCCTGTTTCATTTAGTATTCAGGAGACAGCCATCTGTAGTCTGATGGTGATTTGCAGTCACTTTGTTCTAAATGAATATTTGTGTACTTCAGCCAAAATGATGATCCACCTCTTTCATTAGAATCATGTATCTCAATTACTTAAATGCTTGCCTTCATTTTTTCTGTTTATTTTTAGATCTAATAAAAAGTATAAAAACTCCTTTTGTACCTTATTTATAACATTAACCTCATTTTGTGCAACGTTTATTTGTAACTTTGGTAGTCTGAAGAAAATAGTAATGTTATCTAAAATATACTTGTTATTATAGGAAATGGTAGGAGGCTAAATCTTCCGTGACTGGCAGAGAGCATATACAGTGGAGACATGATGACAAACTCATCTTGAGTGGCCTTTATTTGTAATGTTTATAGATTTATGTGCCTAAGAACTGCCAAAGGGGTGGAAGGGAGCTGTTGACTCCGGTGCAATTCTTTCCCAACCAAAAGTGAAATGGAGTATTCAGAAAGCCTGTCTTTTTTTTCAGTCTAAATCTTGGCAACTTGTTTTGTGTTTGCTTGTGGAGCAAACAGGCTTGGAACCTGGGTTTTTGAAAAATTATTTTTTCCCCATCTAGAGCTATATTCAGGTTCCCCTTATCTCTATTGTTTCATCTCTGACCAGTTCTAACCTTAAGCTTGGAGTCTGTGGCTTGTCGACATTTTGTGAGTTGCATAGCTGAAGTTATTATCCCTCACTCATCCACAAATGTGGCATGTTTAGTTACTTTGTTTTAGTCAGATGAACATAGTTTTAAGAAAAAGGGCCATCATTATCTGTATGGACTAAAAGAGAATGTATCAATCAGTGAGTTATGCATGAATTTTCAAGGGTGTTGTCCCAGACATTCTTGGGACGGTTCTCTGGGTCATGGAGGGGTAGCAGGAAACACACCTGCATTTTTTGGAGTCCTGGGTGGTTCTGGTGATGTTATGTTGTGCTTAACAGCTGTTTCACTCTCACTGAATTTTAGTCCTGCTCATTCTTTTGTTGCTTTGTTTACTTATAACCTGGAAAATATTTTGATATTGTAATAGATGTCTGAATGTGTTCTTAACTCATTCTTTCTTTATGCTTGCCGTTTGAATTTGAAGAGGTAACATTCAGCTTTGTAGACTGTCAGCTTCATTTTAGAGATGGAAGTCTCAGTCTTGGCCTCTTTATTAAAGCAGATTTATACTATTTTTTATTTGTTTTGCAGTGTTTCTTTGTTTAAGATCAAGAAGTCTGGGTAGCGGCCTTGCTTCACTTGCATTTAAGTGCATTAGAAAGTTTATCAGCTGGACCTCCTAAGAAAGTAGGCAAGGTTTAAAAGGGTGCTGTGTTTGGGCACAGATGCATAGTGGGCTTTTTTCTTTTTTTTTGAGTTCATTGTGTTGTGCCATTTTCAATATGCTAATGTCAATGTTCAAAAACACAACCGTGGTCCTACCTTGTGACTTGGCACTTTAAAAAGCCACGCTTCTAATCTTACTTTTTTAGCATGTATTTCTGTTCTTTGAACCCTTTTAGTGTATTGGTCATCTTCCTGCAAGCATCGTTTTCTGTCAGGACAAAGGCTGCAGATTTCCTTCTTGTCTATATAAAAAAAAAGAGAAACTGGTGTGTGGTAGGGAGGTTACTGTCTTATGCAGTGCACAGGCTTGGATCTGGAGAGCTAATAGCTGACCAGGAGGAAAGACCTCAGCTATTGTCTAATCTCCTGAGACTTTTTGATTTGTTTTAAATATTGATCTTTCTAAAACTTGTATGTATTTTCTTGGCTTGTGTAAAATATTTTTTAAATTATTTTTTTATTTTAGTTATTTTAAAAGAAACCCCTCAAACTAACAAAAAACCAAAAGCATGTTAAAACTTGCAGGACTTACCTAACACAAAATTAGGGTGGTAATATTATAAAATATCTTTCCTCCTATTTAATCAGGGTGTGGTGATATATGGTATATGATATATAAGAATTTTTTTAAGCCAAGTTATATTTAAGTAAACTTGCTTCCGGAAGTCATGTTTATGCTGAAAGCAATAGAGGGAACTTCAGAGGCTGAAAAAATAATTGTTTTATTGATATGACTTATAAGAATCCTTTTTAGTTATTGAAACTGTTTGCAGTGATGGTTATTTTTTCAGAAGCAATTGTAAAAGTATTTCTAGTTTTATCTCCATAACCAGAAAGGGAGGAACATTCTGCAGCTCAAAATGCTAATCCTTACATATTTGTGTACTCCTTGAAAGTATTTGTGTGGACTTCTTCATTTCCAAGTTTTGCACCTGGCTGAGATATTTTCAAAGTTGAAGGTGCACGAACAGAGGCTTACTAACAGATAGTGAGCTGTGCTTTGCAATGGAGTCATTTCCCAAAGAATTTTTCAAACTAGAAACTTAGAATTCCATCATGTTATATTATGTATCATATGATGTATTCATTTAATGAAGGTTGCAATAAAAGAGGACTTCTCAGAATGAAGAATGGAAGTTGAGTGTCTTTCTGTCACTCTTATTTAGGATGGGATGAAACTGGTGATAGAGGAGCTGCAAAGCTGTAACTTGAGGAAGGAGAGTATGTAATGTGTTCTAGGTGAATTCCCCCTTTAACATGTAATCCAGAAGTATTTTTATTGCTGTCCTCTAAAGAAAAGGTTCTGAAGTGCAGTTCACATAATTGTGTACAGTTGTGTCATTGTGGCTGGCAGAGGAAATGTCTGTAAGGAAATGCTACTGAGCTCCACCTGGTTATTTTTCTTCTCTGTTCATCGTAGGCCAAAACAAGTTATGAAAAGGAGAGTTGCAAGCTGCTAAAGGATCTACGAGGTGAAGATACATGGACGCCTGCTGATGTGAATGAGCCTGTGGAACAACTGGAAAAGGTGATGGAGTTGTAAATCATCAAATTGGATTGTTACCTTTACAGCATGTTTGTATGAACAGAAGACTTTGAGGGCTTTAAGATGATCTTTAAAAGCATCCCAATTTCTGATATCTTTATGCTTTGATATTAGCTTTTTTTAAAGGTAGAAATAATCTTTTACTTGCCAAGAGGAAAAATTCTGTCATTCAATTCCAGCTTTCATTTCTACCAAATGCAGAACACAAGTGCTATCAGACAATGATAGTCCCATGGGAAGAAATCTGGAGAATTCAAGGCTTCATAGTCTCATTTGTGGTCATTCACAGGAGAAACCTTAATGGAGCCTCTGAATAACTTCCTTTTAGTATGCAGATATTTCAACAAGGGAAAGATGTGTATTGATAATGTAGTGATACCTGAAGAAATAGGTTTCACCAAAATAAATGCAGTGTAGTAGATATTATCTGTTTAGTTATAGTGCCTTAGTTCCAGTGAGAAAGGTATTGAGAGGGGGAAAAAAAATTGATTATGGATGCAAGGTATGACCTCCCTGCCCCTACTACCCCACCCCTTCCCCCATAGCAGAGAGAGAGAGAGAGGGTAATAAAAGGCAGTTATGTGTGTTTTACCTTTTCTCAGTGAGGTTTGGTAAGTAGGTTTTGTTTATTTTTTTTGTATATGGGTGATTTGGTTTACTGGATCTCATTTACAAATATTTACTTGTTGGAACATTTTGTGCAGAAAAAAAAGAAAAAGGATAAACATTCCAAAAAATCTAAGAAAGAAAAGAAGAAAAGTAAGAAACAAAAATCTGAAAAGAAGGATGATCTACTTGATAGTTCTTCGGTAAGTAAGAAATTTAAAAATAATTCAAATTACAGTCTTAAAACTTGAACCATTTTAGTCCCTGTGGGTACACATGGCTAGTAAAATTAAGGCTCATTCTTATAATTTTCTATAGGGAAAAATTGTGGCAAAATTTGTCAGTTTTAATATACTGAGTATTTAACCAATTTAAAATAGGCTGTTATGTGAGTGCTTGTGATTTTAATAATATTGAATTCAATCATTAGGATCTAAGGGATTTACAGTTTTTCAGTAGAGAGAAAATGAAAAAAGAATCCTCATTCTGGTATAGAGAGGAAAATTTCATAGGTGCCCTGTAGTCAGTGGGATATGATAGAAAGATGTGTCTAAAATTGCAAATACTTGACTTTGATTTTAAGCATGAATTACTTCTGCCTTTTTCCACAGATTTTTAACCATGGACACTCCCAACAGCATGGGAGTTGTACATGGGTTTGAAGGACTTGTACATTTGAATCTGTAAGGACATGCCTTCACATGGAGGGGCACTCTGGCAAAACAGTGCAGAGACTGCATTTGAAATCTGGGTGCTGCCTTCTGGTCACATTGTGGAAAACATCCTCCCAGCATTTTTAATGAGGGTCAGGTGGCACTGCTACTTTTAGTTTTCAGAGAGTCGCTTTTATGGGGTGAAGGAACATGCATTATGACGAGATTTATTTTTCAGGTATTGATATCAGAGATGAGCTATAATACCGGTGTGGGAAGTAACCAAAGGCACAAATGTCCCAGATTCTCAATGGGAGTGACCAAAACCCATCAGATCACAACACAGGATACAACACAGTCCTGGCTGTGACTTCCATCCAAAGTCTGTTACTCCTAAGACAGATTCATGTAAATAGCAAAGAAACTCTGTTCAATGCAGTCCTATTGGCTTCAAGTGAGAAATCTCAGTACACTGTTTGCAAGTGCAAGTGTAGGAAGCTGGATGTAAAAACAGCAGGCAATAGCATATACAGTGCTTTATATCATGCAGTGTAACTGATCTAACTTTTAAATGTGAAACATAATAATGAATTTAGATTTTAAAAAAATTTTTTTTCTTGTGTCATAAACCCAATTGGTTTTGATTTTTTTTTTTTCCCAACTTTTTGAATTTTAGCAGAGTTATGCAAATAAACTGCCCATATGAGCTAATGTTGCATACTGCGATGTGCTTGTGAAGTATGGTGGAATGTTTTGATCTTGAAGGAACAATCTTCTATGGGAATATCAATATTCTGGTTTTATTATCAGTATTTTTAAATATTAAACAGTATTATATTAATAATGCTAATTGGCATTAATTTTGATTATCAATATAATTGGTAAGTATTGCATGTTATCAAGTAGTGTGTTACAGTATTATTTTTATTCTTTACATTAAACTCTTTTTTTAGGATTCTTCAGTTGAATGGGTTGAGTCAAATGTGTCACAGTCAGATGACACAGAAAAGGCTTGGAAGATCAACAAGCAACCAGATGCTGCAAAAGAACCTTTCCTGGAGGTGAGCAGGCTCACAGCTACTCCAGAGATAAATTCAGTTTGTGAAACGTGCTTCGGTTTCTTGGGAGCTCTTTTGCAGTGTGCTGAGCAAAACCTTTTTTACAGACAAATGTCTTTGTTTAGCTAGGTAAATGCTACTTTTTGTTGATTGGAAGATTTCTCTACCTAATAGTTCGTAGTGTTTAACAAGGCACTACTCTTAATGTTGCCCAGCACCAACTGCTTTTGTCAGGTTTTGAGGCTCTGACAAGTTAGCTTGATTTTCTTGAAGAGATCGACTTAAAGGTCTTGACTAGACATGTTTTTCTTCATAATTTTGGTGGCTGTTCTGCAACTGAATGAACTCTTGCCTCTGTGATGCTTCAACAGATACAAGAAAGAGAGGTGTAAAACTTTTCAGCAATAATATTTATGGCATCAATGCCTATTTTGATCTTCCTAGGTGAATTCTGTGCCCAGTGAGCAGTACTTATTCTGGAAAATGGAATAATACTGAAATGAACTGTGGTGATTTTAGAAAGAAATGTAGTCATGTACCACGATATCCTTAGTCATGTGAAAATAATTTTTAATTTAGTGTCTAAATTTTTTTTTCCTTAAAAAGTCCCTGTTTTTCATTCTGAATTTGTGCATCTTGTTATGAGAATTAAAAAGGGTCTATGAATTCTATCTTGGAAAAGTATAAAGTATGAAGTAATATGTATGTCTTGATAATTTATGCTGTAACACCATTTTTTTCCCCAAGCTTTTTTTTTGTATAATTGTTTCCTAGGTTTGTATGGTTTTGGATAAGGAATGTGCTTTTAACAGGAATTTCATGGTCATCCCCGCATTGTGTTTTTTGTCTCACATAATGAAGAAGTCTCAGAGCACATAAATTCATATCTTGTTGGATTAAACTAAATTGGAAGTGTTCTCAAAGAGCACCTGAGGTGTTCCATGTGACCAATCTTGGAGTAGTCCAGAGTGCTTACTTAGGAGAAAAAAGGAAGGGCAGAAACAAAAATAGAAATCTCCTAACTACAGATCTGAAGCCTAAATAGAAGACAGTCAGGCTTTTTTCAGTGGTGCCCAGAGACAGGATCAGACACGAGGAGGAATTACAGGATGTTTTTTCTGAGCATCAGGAAACATTGTTTTACTGCAAAGGTGATCAGGCACTGGCACAGGTTACCTGGAGAGGCTGTGGAATCTCCATCCTTGCATGTCCAAGCCATCCGGACATTATCCTGGGCAACTGGCCCTAGGTGACCTGGCTTAAGCAGGGGTTTGGGCCAGATGACCTCCAGAGGTCCCATGCGCATCCATGTTTGTTGATGCACATTGCTTGCTAATGTGGACATAGGTATTATTGAATCACTTGAAGATAGATTATTGTTCAGTTCCTTCTCTTTCTTAAAGGAGATCTGAGAAATGGAATGTTGTGTTTCACCTCTGAAATTCTCTGGCATGTTGCATAACATAATTTTTAAATAACAAAGTGACATATAGCATCTGTTCAGACTGACAACTCAGACTTGAACTCTGTGGAAGATATGAAGATTCTTCTGCAAGGACATGTTTCAAAATAGATGTAATCTTGTCATTTTGGTTACTATACCAGAATTATAGCATTGCTCCAAATACTTGTCTCTATAGAGTAACTGCTTATAATGTGTATGTCACTGCTTGCTTTTGAGGCTTCAGGTTTTATCTGTATAAAGGTAGTAGATATATCTTGGCTTTTAATATGCTGATTTTCTTTAGACTAGTCCTTATTTTTAAAATTTCCTTGGTCTGGTTTAGGTTTTGTAAATGCAGTTTTCTAGCTGTTTTTGTGGGTACAGTTCACAGAATTTGGATGTATAACTTGAGTTTGAGGGTGCAGTTTGTATTTAAATATCTGAGATATGACCTATGCTCAGACACTGATCACAGATTTTGTATATACTAGAAAAGATGTAAAACATTGTGAGATTGGAATTATCAAAATGAGATGTACAGTATTTGTTTATACTAGTAATTTGCAGTCTGTACAATCTACATGTTTGCTAATGTTTTAAATACCATTGTAAATATGCATTTCAAATTACAGGGAGACGTGAAATTTGTTGGAAATTAAAACATTTAAAAATTGAAAGATTAGGGTTCTTAAAATCGTCTTTGCTTTTCATGGAAGTATTTCCTGTGTGTTTGTAGAGCTTATACTGTTTAGTGTCAGCAACATTTGTCAGTAGTTGGTTTTGTTTGTACATAGGCCATGTTTTTGTTGAAATTATGAGCACTGATTCTTTGTGTTTATTTTAAAGAGAGAAGAATGGATGAATTTAGACTTCATGTCATTGAAAACAACGTCAGTAGCAGCTGTCAAAGGTGAAAAACACAAAGAAAAAGTTTTGGAACGACAGAAAGCTCAAGAACTTGAGCAGGTAGGAGGAATTAATATCTTAATTTTTTTTTGCATTTTACTAAATTTTGTGTGATGAATGAACTAATGAGTTGGTTCAAATATGTAAGTCTTTATTGTTATTAAAATTGATGCCTGATTTGATAATGGTTTTAATTACATTGGTCTGTTTGGATAGAAGGCTTCATACATCAGGCTTATCTTGTGGAGAAAAGCCTTTAACCTATCTTTTGGGTGAGGAGAAAGCCACTTTTGTTAGTATTAAGTTCTCTTAGTAACAATGACAAACTGTTGGTCTGGCCTTTTCCATGGTGTGTGAAAGGAGCACCATTGTTTTGTATGATAAAATCTCACTTAAGTTACTGTGTTAAAGTGTAGGGTGCTGAGGCTTGTTTTTTTGTAAAGAAAGAGCTCAGAGCAGTTGCTGTGCCTTTCATGTCTCAGTTGTGGGTGAATCAGGGTCTGGCTGGAGAAGAGGTTGCTGTCATTGAATTAACTCTGTTTACCTAGAGTTGATGGCTCCATCATTTCTTCATTTACCTCCTTAAATGCAATGTAGTCTGATTTGAAAATGTAATTACTGATCACTAGCTAACATTTCCTTGTCCTTACATCTCACAGTAGGCTCTTGGTTGCTTTTAGGTCTTCCAAGTTAAGTTGTGTTGTGCCTAGGAACCAGATTGACCTGAATCACTGTTCTTGTGTAGTATGCAGTGCTTTGGTTATTGTCTTTTGTTGAGGGAGTCATCTTTTTAAATTTTTTTTTTTTCTCCACATAATCTTTTTCCTGAGCATTATTTCAGAGCTGTTGAAGGACCATTTACTGTGGACATCTTAAATCACCAGAATGTCAGCATGTATTATATGTATTCTTAATCCTAGAAAAGTATAATTATTATAGAGTCCCCCACCCAACTACTTGCTGTCCATGCAGGTTTATACTCTTGTCTTTTCTACACCAGAGTGTCTGCTCTTTCTTTGGTACCCAAACCAATGTGTACAACAGATGCATACAGCATGAAAGTGGTGGTGATGAATTGACAATATAACATAGACTTCACACATAAGTCTCTCAAAATTTGTCAGATATTCTATAAAATATGAACCATATGCTGTGGACACATTACAATTGTTTCTGTTTTAGGCCGTGCTGTCTGAGAGAGAACTGAATCCCTATTGGAAAGATGGTGGTACAGGTTTGCCACCAGAGAAGAATGAAGAAGCTTCAGTTAAGAAAGGTAAACAGCAATTTATAGTAATAATCTTAAATGTCTGTCTCCAGTTTCTGGTCTCTGTGCTGCTTACAAATGACTCCTGATGTTGTTGTAACAGTATTATGAATATATATATATTATTAATAATACATGTAAAAAAGTAAAATTTGGATGAAAATTCCATAATAAATATTGGGTTAATATCATAGTACATTGTTTTGCAGAATTTCTCTTCACTGGTTTTTAATTTTGAGTGGTATGACCTTCAATATCCTTACAAATATACTCCATTTTGAACTAATGAAAGGAAAGCATGATTTAACCAAGACAAGATAAATTGTTGTCAACTCATTTGGTTCCTTTCATTCCATTGCACAAATTACAGTTTTAAAGTATTCACCCACAGAAGTCTGAGTCACATCAAAATGAAGTACATCACAAATGCAGTTTGTGAAAAATATTATTTCTGTAGTCTTTTCACATTTTTCCTTGCCCTGGGGTTATTCTGCCCGTTTCCAGCAAACACAGTAATAAAAACCTTTTTCATATTGTCATGAAACATTTATTATGTAATAAGAAGGGTCTTTGTATTCTATCAACAGGGAAGAGTGGGGTCTGTGGCTTTTTGAGAGCCTTTCTCTGTGGATGGTCTGTCCCAGAAGCCATTAGCCTCATGCCCACTTTTAAGAGTCACAGAGATCAGCTATCTGTAAGAGGTGACAGGTGTCAGTGAGTGTGTGTTCAGGATGTTGAGACTACTGCTAGCTTCTCACATGGGAAGCAGTGGGTTACTCATTCATTTTCTGAGAAAGGCAATTCACTTGTTTGTGTGTAAGGGTTATGCGAAAGAATGGACACAGAATGTGGAAACAACAGGAAGGTTCTTTAAATGTCATAAAGAAACTCCACAACTTCTTATATGCCACTCCTATCTTGGAAACTGCTTGTGTTCTATGATAACCTAGAAAAGCTTAAATTAAATCAGTGGTATTGCTGAGGTATAACCAGCATTAACTTATGAAACTATGTAATTGTGTATTCTGTTTTTCTTTTGCACTCCTTCAATTTTTACAATAAATTTAGGTGAAGCTTTAATGTCACGTACAGAGTAAAGTTAAATGGGAATAATTACTTGAGATATAAAACGATGACCTCTCATTGTTTTCTACTTTAGTTACAGTGGTAGAAGATGCTGGATTGAGTTGGCTGCGAAAATCATACCAAAGGATGAAGGAGCAGGCTGAGAGAGAGAAACGAAATTTTGAGGAAATTGTAGCTGAGAGATATGGGGTAAGAGTCTTCAGTTAAATTTTCTTCGTACTAATAGATGCTTGGAAAAGATTACTTCCATATAGAGGCACAAGTACTGAATGTGTAGCGTAAGACATATGAAAAGAAGCAGAAAAAAACAGTCTCTGGAGCTTCTCTCAAGTGATAAAGGATTTAAAGCTACACAGCCTTTTATATATTTTTCTTGTTAAATGTTTTTAATATATGGGATCCTATAGCAGATTTAAAATATGTACACAATACCCCATGGCCTTAAAAGCGGTCTGAATTTTTTGTTCTTTCTTTTAGTCAGTGGAGATATTTCAATCAAGGTTAGAAGAAGCTGAAAAAGCTGCATCCAAAAAGGAAAATTATCATAGAAGTGGAAGGTGGAAGAAGACTGACTATTCAGAAAGTGAGAAAGAGAAGAAAGAACAGCATATTGAAAAGGGAACACGAGATGCAGATGATAGAACCAGAAACACATTTGGGGGCTATTCCAGGGAGAAGTATGGCAAGGGGTGGGCACAGGAAGACAAGGGTTACAAAAGAGATGTGTCAAGAGCAGACCAGGAAGGTGGACACAGTAGCATGGACTCAGTATTAAGGGGCTACAGCTCCAAAGCAGAAAAATACTCCAATGAAAAACGAAATCAGGAAAAGAGTTCATCCCTAAGCAACATGAAACACAAATTTTTGAAACCCTCTGAAGATGATGTATCATCTTACAGTACACGCAGAGACTCCAAGTCACAGCAGTCCTCTTCCAAACTGCCAGGTCATAGCTCTTTGAGCAGCTGTTTCCAGAAACCTGGTGAGGATACTGCACTGTGGACCAAAACACATGCAGAAAATAGCAATGAGAAATTAATATCTGATCAAAAATCATCAGGTACTAGGGAGCAAATTGATGGCAAAAGTTGGAAAAGAACTCCAGGTGATGAAAAAGAGAAGTCGGGACAGGAGCACGCAAGCGATACACCTGAGAAGAAACAGTTTTTATCTGAAAATGAAACATCATCCTCTAGGTATTTTATGAACACCTTTATTTGTTTTTTATTTGCCTTTTGTTTCATGGCAAAATATAAAAGAAGCTCTATCTCCTTTTTGGCAATCTAAGCACTGATCATATCAGATCTCTTTAGTTTGGAGGAAGAGTCTTAGCCTCCAGCTAAGGGCAGCTAAAAGAAGTAAGTTAAATTAAGAAGACATAGTGAACATCCCCTACCTGACCTGTCTTCTCAGCACATTTGAGAATTGCTAATGATAGGTTATTTTCTGCTTCTTTCTAATGTTAGTTCACACTGCAGTAAAATTGGCCTCTTAGGCAAAAAACCCTGCAAAATATCTTAACAGTCATTGAATTTATAAAATAGAGACTTGGAATGTTAGAAAATGCTGACTAAAAACTGAAATAATTAATACAGCAGGGATAGGTTTGCCACTTGTGAGATGAGCTCATATGCTAAAGTAGTAGCATATGAAAAATAGTAGAAGGTATTTATTAGAAAGTGCATTTTCTGTGGTGAAGAGGAAGGATTAATAGGAGTGGGAATGGAAACACAAACTTAATAGGCAGCAGGAATTTAATTTTCCCTGACTTGCGTTTGTGAAAGTCAAAGGAGAGTAGTAAGGAGAGGTGGTCAGACAAGTAAGTTGTAGAGACCTGACCTTCAGCTCTGCTTAAGGCCTCCTGTTCTCCAGTATTAGCAGCTTGCTGGTTCTTCCAGTGATTTGACTAATGTGGCTATTACTGTGCATCCTTTCTTTCAGATCTTTCCAATAATTTGTAGGGATGTGCCAAAGAATTTTAGAGTCAGGGTGATTTTATTTAATTCCTTGGGAAAGCTGAACAAGTAAATATTCTTGGTTGGAGTATGTAAGAAGAATAATATGATCTGGTTGAAAAAAGCATTTGATGAAATGTGATCAAATATAATTCTTTGTTTTGTGCTTGTGTCAGTTATTTGCAGAAAAAACTTCTCATAGCAGGGTTATGAAGTATTTATTTTATTTTAAATTGTTCCTTCATATAGTACTTATATACCTCACTGTGTATTTCCAAAGAAAAAATGTATATTGATGAGTACTGCATGATCAACCAGAAACAGGCATCTTAGTCTACACAGTTCTTTATATTTTGTATGTTGGGTATTTTTTCCAGATTTTGCCTGCTATACTTTGGTACAAGCCAATGAAATTTAAATTTTCAGTGATAGCAAGAATGTAAACTATTTGCATGATGTTCACCTTATCTCTTTCTTTTATTAAAGCATGAGCTTGAGTATAAGTCATGGCAGAAGTAGTTCCAAATTCTGGCATGACTAGTTTGTATGCACTGTAGAAAGTTCCATTCTTAAGTGATTGTCATGTCTTGTTTCATTGTTTCTTTTATTGTGTGCCTAGGTGCTATTTTGCTGGAAAATGAGAAGTATATTTTTATAGTAGTTTTAGTTACTCTGAAAAAAAGATCTGGCAGCATTAAACCTGTGCAGTATGACACATTAGACATTCAAATTTAGTGATCCTTTTTCTTCTCCTACATGCTGCCCCAATAGTTACTGCACTGATGTGCCTGGTGTTTACTAGTTAAATACACTTCATAAACTTCTGGTTAGAATCATCCATGGCGTGTCTGAAATGAAACCTGTGAGACTTCCTCACCTCTTGAGTCCTGGTTTGTTCATGACTTTATTCAGGTACAAGATCTGCACAATCCACGGTTGTTTTCTACCTGCCTTTGATGGGTAGGGGATGGGGATGGGGTGGAAAGTGTGGAGCTGGTTGTTGCTTTGAGTGTGTGGTGTGTTGACCCCAGCAAACAGCTAAGCACGTCGCAGCTGCTTGCTTCTTCTCACTCCTGCAAAGGGAAACCAGAAGAGCAAAAGGGAGAAAAACTCATTATTGGATAAAGGCAACTTAACGAGTGAAGGGAAGGGACAATAACATGTGATGCAAAGGCAGTCAGTCACTCACCACCTCCCATGAGCAGACTGATGCCCAAGCAGTCTTTGAGCAGCAGCGACTTTGGAAAGACTTCTCTCTCCAGGGTTTTTTTGCTGAGCATGACGTTATTTAGCGTGAAATAGCCTTTTGGCCAGTTTGGCTGTCCTGGTTGTGACCCCCTCCCAAAGCCTCTGCTCATTCCAGCCTGCTTGCTGGGGGTACGCAGTGAGAGCCAGAGAAAGCCTTGAGGCTGTATAAGCACTGTTCAGCTACAGCCAAAACGCTGGTGTGTTACCAGCACTGTCTCCGGAGAAATCCAAAGCACAGCAGCATTAGGGGCTGCTGGTAATGAATGAATGGTTTAGGGTTGCTCAAAGAGTCACCATCTAAGGTATTAGCAAAAATGGTTTTAATATAAATCTATAAAAGTCAGAAAAATGAGACTTAATGAAGTTTGGTGGTAAGGTTCACTTTATTATTTACTACATGAATAAAACATAAAGGAAAATTGAATTAAAATTGATTTAGAGTGTTTTACACAGAGTCTGAAGACAAAACGGTAAGGGGGACCTTTTCATTGAGTTGCAAGGTTCAGAGTAGACCCTTGCTTTCAAAACTCCTAATGGAGCTCAGATGGGGCTAGGTCTAATCTTTGCCTCAGATTTGATCAACAGTTTACATCTCAAGGATTACATCTGTAATTAATTAGGATCACCTGAAGAACCACTGTCCAAGATATCAGCAAGATGTGATGTTAGTATGATGTTGTAAAAGTACCAGTTCACCACAGGTGAAATTGTTACGTGGATTCTGGTATAACAGCAGTCTGAATTTTATTTACAGTTCTAAGATGAATAACAAGATTTTAGCTGTACTCAATTATTCACTAATTTTATATTTACATAGTTAGTCAATAGGATTTACCACAATCATAACAGTGACAATTATAGATCTGAGATTGCAACATGCATACTGTACTTGCTGTAAGCTGTCTTAAGTCAATTCACACGTACATGTGCATGGACAAAAAAAGATATATAGGGATAGATGTGTATAAATATATAGAAATATATGTATGTGAATATATTAAAAATGCCTAATAAGAGTTCCTCTTGAGTTCAATGAAATACTTCAAATGTATTGGAATTTATCAACGGGCAGGAGTTGAGCCTCAAGGACTGGAGGGTTTCAGCCCAGGCCCCCTTTTCATCTTTCTATGATGGGGCTCTAATCTTTGCCAATGGGAGAGTTGGTGAGTTCTGAGAGGTGTCCCACTCAGTGTGTGATGCTGGTGCAGCACACTGTGGTCCAGGAGAGCTCAGAGGGCCTCAGGTAGCACCACTGATGGTGGCATTGCAACATGCTGGGCTTCAGTCAGTAAATTTCCATCCTGGCGGCAGTCTGGCTCAGTCACGGGAATTTTGAAAATTCCAGTACCAGTGGTATTGTTTCACTCAGGCTGTGATTCAGGTGAGCAATGTTCAGAGGCTGCCAGGGGATGACTGATTATTTCTGTATGTGTTCCCCACCGTGGCAGGCACCAGGAGCTCCGAGTGTGGACAGTGCACTCCCACCTTAGCCAGACAAGAGTTCCTCCTACAGTCAAGGGATAGTTCACCACCCAACTTGTGACACAAAGGCCAAAGCATAATGGGAGTTCCTGGGATTGCAGAGTGGCCTAGGAAGGGGAGGGCTAGGCACAGTGTGGAGGAAAATGCACCACCACATGGCTGTGGAAAAAATAAATTGTGTCCCATCCAGCCAGACATAGTAGAACATGTAATTATTGAATAGAAGTTAGTGGTACTGTTGCCTAAGTATTGTTGTCTTCAAAGAAGCAGCCACTCTTTTTCAGTCTGGTTTTTATTTTTTTGTGAAATAATGGTGATTCACTTTTTTTAATTGCAGGTACAAAAACTACCTTTTTTTAACTGCCACTTTTACTAAGTGCAATGCTAATTGTAACTGGACAAAGCTGCAAATTTTCGGAAATTAGATTACGTGTGGAAATGCTTTACTTATTTAAGTTCAAAGAATTCAATTATTATGATAGAAAAGATAATTCTTTTCCTCACAGAAGAGAACTAGATGTAGAAACTGTTCAGCTGGTATTTTCTTTTGCATGTGTTTTTGTTCTGGTACTGTTAAACCCAATTGCACATCTTCTTTGATATTTTAATTGTATTTCTTAGCCAATGCAATTACTAAGCTGACTTATTAGTAAAGTAGGGATTACTTAGGCCTGCAAAACTGTACAGCCTCTGCTTATTGACATAACTTATTTCCAAGTTCTTCCAAGATGACTCTTAATTCCTGAGATTCTCTGTTTGAAATAGTGGATACCCTGTCTTCCTGTTTACTTCAGTCAGAAGGTTTTGGTTTGGTTTGTTTTTTTTTTTTTTTAGAATTTTGTAGAAAATTCTGGCTTTTGGAACATTTCAGATTTGGATATATGCCATAGATATATCTTGAGAGTAATTTATAAGCAGCTGCTTTCTTTCCTACTTAAAGTTTCAAGACTTGTAATGCATGTACTCTTCCAGTAGTGTTGTCAGTCAAAAAAAAAAATCTTCTTTGAGGTGAAGGCTTGAATTAATAGGTGTTGCTGGTTCAGTTCCTCATTTCTCATGCTGAAAGTATAGCTTTTAAATTTTATCTTTTCTAAAGCACAGAGGAAGTTTCATCAGCCTATAAATCAAAGTGTTTCGGACAGTTATGACACAGGTTAATTAAAAGTGCTGATTGGATGTCCAAGGCATCTCCCCAGAGGAAAAGTCCATCAGCTAATGTTTGCTGGAAGTCACACTTAATAATGTGACTGCTTCAGAGTTTAATTTGAGACAAGATAAAAAGCAAATCAAAACAATGTCTCGAGTCTCAAAAAGTTCAGACAATGATTCAAGCACTAGCACCACTTAAAAAAAGCGTAGATGAATTAATAAACACCTTTTGTTCCATTTACTGGAATAGTCTGCCTTGCTTTGAAAGATAGAGCTTAAGGAAAAGTGAGAACTTAATCTTTGAGTGTTTTGTTTCTGGTGAAGTTAAAGTAAATTCTGCTGAGTTTTGGGGGTTTTGGACTGGGCATCTTGAAAACGAACAAAAGCAACTTTGGACTGGGGAGATCTGATGGTTAAAGATGACACCATCTTCAAAGATTTCATTCTTCAAATCCTACAGGGTTTAACCATATCAGTTAGTGAGTGAATTCTTTCTCTGACAGCAGGAACCAATATCATAACTACTCTTATGTCTGTTTTGTTTTAGATATTTTAGAATTAGTTGGTTTTAGTCGTTCCTAGGGTTAGAGAGCAAGAGCCAAATGTATTGATGTCTCTTTGCAATATTTATTGGAGTCCTTATTTATTAAATATCATAAGAAATCATATGCTGAGTTTTTAAGATAAAAATTAAGATACAATGCTGTTTATTACCAGCTGTGGCTTCTCTAGGAGGACTTGATATTTTTAAAATGGTACCAGTTAGTTTTCCATGGAAACTGTACTATATCAGCCATGAGATGTTCAGATGCAAAGACTGTACTGTGAGCAGATAAATATGGGAAAATAAATAATTTTCAAGACATGGGAGGCCATTTGACAGATAGAATAACTCAGAAATGGGTGATTTTGCAGGAGCTGAGAAGTAGAAGCATGACCAAAGGCAGAAGGAAGAATTAGAGTGTGTTGAAATAACTTTGTTTCCCTTGTTTTTTTCCTGCTTGTACCTGCTACTGACTTTTGACTGTTTTTTTTTTTTTTTTATGGTGGGAAAATGTTCATAGATAGTGCTTTTCATTTTAATTAATTTCAAAAGTAAAAGGAAACAAACCTCATAAAAATTTTATTCAAGTGCTTTAGTTTCAGAATCCTTTGCAATTTCTGTCTGCAAATACATTTTTATAACATGTTCTTTTCAATTACTTTGCCAATAGGAGCATATGTACCAACATAGTAGGCTTATCATACTTGATTACACAGGTGAATACTACATTGCTTTTCTATGGCTTTAGTGCAGCTGGTGTTTTCCAGATCATCAAAGGATGAGCCGCCTCGGGTCCTTACTGAAGAGGAGATGAACAGACTAGGAGCGAGGATTGTGAAAGCAGAACTCATGGGAGACACGGTAATGTCTGTGAAAAACTGTCGTGATTTACTGAAATTTTTCTTTAAAGCTCCCAGTGATTTAATTGTTTGGGTTTCTTTACAAAGGGTATTGATTCAAGCAGTTAAAGATCTGCAAAATCTGCTGGGATCTGAAGATACTGCTTTTACAGTAACTTCTGCTTTAAATGCAATGGTTTGCAGACTAGAGTAGAGGATTCAGGTCCCTGGGCTTTGTGGGATAAGCAGCATGTCCAAAACCAGTTGTTCTCTGCCCTTTTTGTAGTATTTATTGTCTTTTTATTAAAAAGGGAGCAGGTGAAAACTACAAAGCTCCCTGTCTGTGTTACAAGGTAAACAGTATCTGGAGCTTTACTTATTTCATCAGCTTTGTCACAAGTAGTTGCTTGTGGTCCATAGCTCTGCTGTCTAAGCACGCTTATTAATTATGTTATGGAAATTATAAAACTCAAAGGAACTGCATATGCCATTGCAGCCAACTGTGCACTGAGAACAACAGTGTAATATTTTGTGGTCAGCTTCACAAAATGCCTGCCCTGATTGAGACTGGGTCCTTGGAGTTGGGAGAAACAGCTACACATTTAACGTGGCTTGTTTCAGCCAGCAACCTGAAGGAACAAGAATTTCACTCTTGCAGAGCACTAAATTCTGGAAGTATATATATTTTATTAATTGCATTAAACATGGCTATAATGAGCTAATCCCCTTCAGTAGTACTGTCTGGAAGTTATAGCAAGGTCAGAGTCTGTTTGTTTTTAAACTGTGTTTTTCAAGTGCTTGGCTCTGAATAGCTGCCCTTAAGGAACTATTTTTGTGCTTTTTAGAAGCAAATGCTATCACTGTGGGCCTTTGTATTTATTTTTCAAGATTAATTTTTACTGCACCTGTTCCGTTTGCCTCTTGTGACATAATATTTGCACCAAAATCTGCATATCTAAGAAATAATAAATAAATATTTATTTATGGTAATATATAAAGCATGTTATGTCTCCAAGTGGTAAATTAATATTTCCCAAGAGCTTATGATTCTTTGATTTATGGAAAGTTTGTTTTGTCATTATTTCTTTACTAGGACATGGTGTTGATCCTTGTTAAAGCCCCTATCAGATAATTCAAATTTTGTTAGGAGATAGTGTCCGTTTTTCAAACGTTATCTTTTTAAACCAATTTTATGTTATGAATTCTTTTCCCACAGACTTTAGACGTAGATGTGTGTATGTAGCTTTAAAAATTTGAGCAGCTATACCTTATCTAGAAATCGTGTCCATTTGAAATGTGAAGGGCTTCAAAAGTGAATTAAAAATAACTTCAAGCAGTGTATTTCCTACTAAGATATGGTGTTAATGATATAAATAGATATGCCTGTATGTTAATCTGTAGTTTTCCTAGTTCATACTGAAAACATACACTAGTGAGGAAACATACATTTATTAATGTAATGATATGATAGGTTTGTGAGGGACTAGTGTAGTCACTTAAGATATTATATTATTTAATACATTTTCCTGCAGGGGAAAATGATTGAAGCTATCTATACACTAGTTGCTAAAGTACTGGGAAGGGGAAGCTTTTCCAAAGACTCTGATGGAAAGCAGCAAAAATTTGTAAACTTTTTTTTTCTACTCTGCTTCAGTAGCATTGCCTAAACAAAACTTTGGGCACAAACCTGGTCTTTTTCTTTTCAACGTGATAGGAACTGAATACAAGTAATTTGACAAAAAATATGTAGGTGTTATGTGGGGAGAGTGTAATTGATTTCATATTCTAGAATTTTATTTTGTTTTGGCCCAAATCATGTAGCAGAAACCAGTATTACAATTTTACTATTATTTTTATACATACAGTTTTCTATATATACACTCTGAATCAATCTAGTTAAAAAAATGAAAACAAAACCAAACAACAGCAGTTTAAATGATAAAATAGCTAATCCTTACCTTGTGGCATTTTAAATATTCTTCATGGTCTTTCTCTACTCAAATTGAAAATGCAGCTTGTTTAAGCACATTCATCCCCGCACACCAGAACAGATGGTTATGTAACAGCATGTCCTGGTGGCTGGAGCTCGAGGTTGGCCATGTGGGCCAAATGAATTCTGAATCTCTTTTTGTTACTGATTTGCTGCCTGATATTGCTCAAATGACTGGATTTTGGGGCAAGTAGGGGCATGATTGTTGGAGTCCAATCAATGAAACTGGAGAGGGGTCAGAGTATAAATGGTTTTATTCCTTAGGGGTTGATAGGTTGTCACGTGGCAATTCTTAGCAATCCAAGATATTCTGAAATACTTGTATGTATTTAATAGAGAGCAGTAGCATCAAAACCAATTTGCACAAGACTGTAAACAGATCTTGTTTTCTACCTCTTGTACATGTTAATTCTGAAAATAAGGTCTTAAGTACAAAAGTTGGACATGGAGTGTAGAGACATGTGAAACTGCATAGCAAAAATTTCTGGGAGATATTTCCCTAGACCCATAGAGTGGATGTGTGTGTGTAAAGGTGTTTATGTGTGTGTAAAGGTGTGTATGTGTATGTGTGTGTACAAAAAGAAAAAAAGAAAAAAGAGGATATTATTTTTTCAGGCTTCCTTATTTCACTTCCTATACATTAAGTAATACCTATGCTTAGCTATGCAAAGCATTTATTAGTGTAACTAAAGAATACTTTTCCAGGTCTTTTTTTGGCAATACTTGTTTCTATACTTCAGATGCCTCTATTCTGAACATTTTTTTCATGTTATATCCTGTAAAGAGTTGTGTGAATTATATCAACATGTTTTCTTTAGTCTTTTGTGTTATTAGAGCTTAACATACTATATCAAACCACAAAAAATGACTTGAATAGTCAATTTTGTAATAAGAGTCTCTTAAAAGTTTAAAGTAGTTAAACTAATGGAGTACTATCACTTTCTTTGAAGGAGTTAGCTTCAGAGCTTCAAGCAAAACTTGACAATGCTCGCAAGTTGAGAGAGACTCAAGGACAGACTCCAGCAAAGGCTGGCAGAGAGGTAAGTGGGAAAATATTCTTCTTTTCTTTGCACTAACACAATGGTATGATGCAGGTAGCAGCTGAATTAGAGAACATCAAATATACTTTGGAAAATTAGAAAGTGTGACTTCAGGTGAGTTACTGTCCAAATTGAATTGTACCTTTTGTTGGTAAACAAAACTTTCTCCATTGTACTTTAGCAAATTCAATGGGATTTTTTTTACTCATAATATTGTCTCAGCAAGGATATATATCTTCCATTAAAAATGAAACTGATATATGCTGGCTGTTACATAATTCTGCTGTCTCTGAAGAAGCTGGCACTTCAAATGTTACTCCTTTTGAAGGGTAGTATTTAAGAAATGTAAGAAAGCTTTTTCCATACCAACACTGATATGAAGAAACAGGGTTAATATCTTAAGCTATGAGCTCTGTCCTCATGATGGAGAGGGAACTTTTAGGCAAAAACTAATATTCTTGTTCAATTTGACCCTAATTACACAGTGAAGATTCAACTGCTAGTGAGCTAAGTTTGAAAAGCCACTATTTTTTTTTCTCTAAAAGACTTCATGTCAGACCTCATACACTGACTAGTATTTCTCCAGTCTTTAGAAGAGAAATTGAACTGGAATATAATGTGTGGCCTCTTGCTGACTACCTTGTGACAATAGTATTAAAGTCTCACACTTTGAATTCACAAGAATTTAAAATTACAAAAGCTCTGTGTAGGTAGACTCTGCTTCATTGCAGTGCAATTCTTTGGCATGTTTTTTTTGTAAATGTAGAAAAAACCTGAATAAAACAGATTGGAGTTGTGTAATTACACAGGAAAAATCCATTCAGATTTTGTAAGTGGGAAGTAAAGAATGTGTTGTGGGTGGTCCTCAGAAATGTTGGTGGACACCTATTCCTTAGAAACTGAGTTATGAATAACAATTTTGGTCAGCCTTTGTCTTAACCATGGTCTGGTTTTTATCTTAATTTTTAATTAAAGCGTTTTTACAACAGCATGTAGTCATTGCAAAAGTACCAAATGTAAATATTGATGAATATGCCTTGCCTGTGCCTCTTTCCTGTCTTCTTCTAGCCTATATTATGTGGTGTTTGAGTGTGAGCAGTCCTGCAGAGCTGATAGTTGCTCTGTCCTAAGCCCTGTCTTTGTGATGCCAGGGTAGCCTTACTGGTTTTACAGCTTCCGACTGATTCTGGGCCACTGGGACACAAGCAGGATATGTTTGGTACTCCTGTCTATCAAGGGCCAGCCATGTCACACTGTGTGTCTAAACAGCCCAGATGTTCAGAAACTGTCTGGTGACTCAAGAGAAGCTGATTTGTGAAGATGTATTTGACTCTGTATGGCTCAACCTTTCTGTGGCATACAGCACACAAGCAACAGCCTCAGCAGCTTCAGCCAGGTGTATTGCAAGTGAGGTACCTGAAGCAGTTTCCACAGAAATGGTTTCCCAAATGGATGTCCTATTGGTCCCAAAGTTTGATAGCTTTACCTTGATTAGCAGTAACAAACATGAAGCATTTTGTTTCAGGCAGGTCTGTCTCTGCTTCTGTGGAGCAGCATGACCAGTGTCGTGCTGGGAGGTCCTAAAATGTGCCTTTGCCTTATTTGAATCTCTGTTGGGAGAACTGGAGAGATAAATCAGGATGCAGTAAAGGCAATTTTGGATGCATCTCCCTAGGAAGTTTTTTTTCTTAATTAACTGGACACGGATCAATTTCCCGATTCTGTTCACCGTGTGACTGAGTGAAGACTTAGGCTAGTATAAGGACATGTATGAATGGCTGGGGTTTGTACAGAGGACAGAATCAATTCTTTTGATAGTGCTGCTGGTTTATTCTGCCTTAAAGTGATCAAGAAACTACAGACTGAAGGGAATATAAAGTGCTAGTCTTTATTGAAGAGGCTATAAATCCGGGTTTAATTTTGTATAATTTCATTTTGTTTGTAAGGGAGAGTAGAGGCAAATATAGCTTTTACAGTGTGACTTAGTGACTAGTTTTGAAGTTTGTTTGACTTAGACAAGAACTCTACTCCAAAATTTTGGTTTTGAAGTACAGTTTTCAAAAACTGATGTTTGGAGTTTAGAAACCTTGTGTTTCACAGCTGATACATTTCACCAAGTCTCAGCTTGGGTAGAACCTCTCTGTTGTTCACTGCAGGCTGCCTTAAGTATATAACCCTATAAATTTTAGTATGAATTAAGTTAAATTATCTGTTAATGGAATTTGGGGTCTTAATGGGTTTTGTACTTAAATACTTGAGTCACGTGTACAACTGCAATAAATGCACATGTAAAGATCCTTTTAAAAGGATGAATTAAAATGTAGATTGTGCTGGTTTTGTCTTTAAGTTTGAGCAGGAGGCAACCTTCAGAGTCTATGGAAATCAAAGAACTTTTGATTTCATTTGGGATAGAATGCAACGATGCTTATTTTTAGGTGCTTATTGTCTAATTTGTCATGGGCATTTGGAAAAAGCAAGGCTGCACTTTGAGTCCTAGTGAAACTGTGCGAAGAGAAGGTTTCTGTACCGTAGGGTTTCTGAGTTAGGATAGGTGATGAAAATGAGTACCTATCGAATGTAAGGAGACAGCAGAAAGTTGTGGAGAGTTCAGCATTTATAAAACAACTTCTACTTGTTCATAGTTTACCTCTTTAATACAGTTTTAATGTCTGTTCTGTAAGTGCTACACAAGTCTAGATTGTAGTACATTGGTTATGAGGATGCCACCTCTGCTGTGGTCAGTGTCAGTCACAACTGATGTAAATTAAACTTTTATTCAGTATTTTTATTTAACAGATTATATCTGGAACATTAGTACTCCTTTGGGCACATAATTTGCAGTGGGTTTTGGTAGTACCAAAATTGAAAGGTAAAAATTCAAATGAGGAAGAGGCAGAATACAGAATATATCCTTTGGAAGGGACTTACCATAAGCATCTAGTCAAACAACATGGTGGTGGATGAATGTAGGATAAGAGTATGCACCTTTTGAAACTATTTTCAATCCCAATTAAAGTATAGCTTAGAAGAAAAGCTTTTCAACCCTAAGCCTGTTTCTGTATTCCATAGAATTTAATTAGTATGCAGGAAACAGAAAGTAGTCTCTGCTCAGCAAATGCTAGAAACAGTTTTCAATAATGATGAATTGCATTTGAAAAACAAAATCAATACAAAATTGAATGAAAGCTAGAAGGTGGTACTTCAAGCAAAATAACATGGTAGAGGATATACTGTCACAAAGTATTTAAAAGAAGAGAGTTCTGAAAAACAGAAACAGCTACACGCTTTTCTGTTATGCATCTGAGAATATATAGGGAAAATATGAATTATTTCATCATTGAAAATCTTCATTTGAATAACTAAATTTTCTGTGGAAGTCTATCAGCCTTTGGTCTAGTGTGAATGTTTTTCTATTGAAGAGTATTTAATGCTTCTGTGACGCCTCTTGGGCATGGAAGATATCCATAGAGTAAGACTTGAATTTTGGCAGGCACAGCATTTCACTTTAGAGTAGATATATGGCTGACATGATGCTGCTTTAATGGAAAAAACCTTTTCTAGGCTACTTGTTGCATCTGTAAGACTAACAGTCTCCAGTCCGTTGCTTGTGCATCTCAGGTGGAGAAGATTTGTTGTGCAAGGAAAAGTTAATTTGGTGAGTTTTATGGCATAAGCAGGGCTTGTCTTTTAGTGAAAACCTTGATAATATTAAGAGCTTCGTGTACTTCAAGTGCTTCTGCTATTTTTATTTAATTATTCTTCTTGAGTATAAATAATAAGGATGATTATATTTCCAACACCTCCTATCTAAACACAAATTTTGATATATTGAAGGTCTGGTGTTTAATTTGGATTCATGAGATGCATTAGACTCCAGACTGAGTGAGAATTCTAGGGAAACTAGCTCAGTATAAATAATATTTTAAAAATCCTTTTTGAAGACCTGACACTGTTTTTCAGAAAGGAACTGTGACTTAAATCTCAGTTCCTACTTATCTGAAAGGGGCCTACAGGGAAGCCAGAGAAGGACTCTTCATTAGGAACTGTAATGGTGGGACAAGGAGTAATGGGTACAAAGTGAAAGAGGGGAAATTTAGGTCAGAAATTAAGAAGAAATTTTTTACTGTGTGGGTGGCGAGACACTGGAAGAGGTTGCCCAGGGAGGCTGTGGATGCACCAGCCCTGGAAGTGTTCAGGCTCAGGCTGGACAAGGCTTTGATCACCCTGGTCTAGTGGGAGGTGTCCCTGCCCATGGCAGGGGGTTGGGACTAGATGATCTTTAATGTCCCTTCCAAACCTCTAACATTCTATGATTCTATAAAATTGCACCCATTGCACGCCATTTTATACAATTCTTCATTAGGAGAGACAGGATGAAACATGCTGGATCTTTATCCAGAGAAATGATTTGCAGTGCAGTTACTATCCTGAGACAAACAAACCATGTGGAATTAGGAGTAAGTAGCTGAGAGGAATCAGATGTGTAACAAACCTGAAATAATATTCTATTGGTTCCAGTAATGGTAATGAGGAAAAGCAAGAATGTATGTTTATTTTCCATGTGTTTTCAAGATTGACCTATTCACAAATAGCTTAAAAATGACAGTGGTTCCTTGGACAAAGAGAGAGTTACCTGAAAGTAAGGTGGGCTCTGTGTGTGTACATGTGTGTGTATATGTGTATATACATGTATAATTCAGATAGTGATTAGTGCTTTGGAGTAGGAATTGAAAGAAAGAAGGAAAATAATCAGTGCTTCTGATGTGTGGGGTTTTTTATTTAAAAAGTAACCAAACCAATGCTAAACAAACACAAAAAAAGCAAAAGCCAAATCACCCTGAAAATTAACATTTAAAATTGCAGGTGTGCCAGGATGTTTAATTTTAGGTTTGGGAATTGAGACTATAAACACAGATACTTTTCTGCAACGAAAATATTTGGTTGTCAAAATTTACCTGTAATATGTTTTCATGACATTCATTCTAACTTAACTGATGCAGAACCTAAATACAGCTGTAGTAATGCTTATAGACTTACCATATATAAGTAATCCTTTAAAAATTATTTAAAATTCTTTTCCAGAAAAGCATGGCTGAGACACTTGTATAAAAACTAGAAAGCTGGAGATTAATGATCCTCACTAAATGTACAATGAAAATCTCAGATTTGATTTGGAACTTCAGATGGTGGGGAGATACAGCAACAGATGGCTCATGGCCTGTTTACTCTCAGATGTTTTCAGCTCATCATAATTTCTGATTCCTGCTGTTCCATCACACTTGAATCTTGTCTGCAAGATGGCTGTGCCATTCTTTCTCCCGCAGAAGTTTGTGTTTTCCTTACAGAGTTGACTAACTCTAACTGAAACATGGAATACCCATGGAAGTGGGTATAGTTTTGCAGAACAGATTTACTATCATTAATGCATACTTTTAAAAAATAATAGGTATATGCAGTTATTGATGAGTGTGTTTCCTGAGCACTCTTGTTGATGTCAGTAAGGGCAGATTTCACAATTATTTATAAGACAAAAACATATTAAGACTAAGTGGTTTAGCTTCCTGAATGTAATTCATAGGAAATTGGCTTTTTTAATTAAAACATATTGGAGAACTTTTATCAGTAACTAAATGATGTAAAATATCTTACAATTTCAGTACATGTAAAAAGTATAAAAGGGCAGAATGGCTAAAACTTCTTAACGTTCATATTGAGAACACAAAAACTTTGAAGTACATTTTGACATTGGAGACCAAGGCTGTAGCCAAGTGCCGTGGAGCACTTGTAAGTGATAGTGCCATTTTTTCTGGGTCTGTTTTTCTCCTAATACATAGAAATGTTAAATTTCTATGTATTTTTTCTGTTATATTTGCCCTTTCACTGTGTTAAATCAGTTGATAAGATGAAATAGAAATTTGTGGACTTAAGAGCCAACATGCTGTAATACTCTTTTTTATGGTCTGAGTGTATATGTTTTGTATAAGATGTTCTTGCTGTAGAAACAAGCCATCTAGTCATTACATTTTTTACAAGTTTTCTTAATTCTCCTACTTACAGTGTCTCACTGATGTGGCTAAGTGACTAAGCATTTCAAAGTGTAGCTAACAATTCAGAGTATCAAACGGAATCTTTAGAGCTTTCGTAAAAGCTGTATTTTCAAGGCTATGTGGCTTCCTGATATCCAGTATTTTTTTAAAGTTAGACTTTATTGCGTTAGTTTTTCCCATTACTAGGTTCATCACTGGACAGACACATTACAAGATGCTGTGAGTTATACATTACTAGTTCCAGGTTTACTTCCACAGGCTGGCAGTGTGACTTACTGAATTTGATTTCAGATTTGTGTGTGTGTCCATTCTACTTATGAGATGATAATTCCGATCCCCTTATCTTAAAGATACTCTAAGAAAATAAGTACTGAGCAGAAATAGAGAGATTTCTGCATGCAAGGCTGATTGGGGGCATTAATTGTAAAGAAGGGATTCATAAGAAGGCCAGGTTGCCTATTCTGAGTAATAAACAGTTTAGCCAAAATAACCTTTTTGTAATATAAGAACAAAGAGTTGCTGAATTTATAAGGCAACTGTTTTTGTATCAGTAAGAACAAATGAAATTTTTTACATATTGTGTTATTAACTGGTGTCACGGGCAGAAAGAAAGGATAGAGACCTAATCCTTTTCCATGGTTTGGAGTTTTTGGGGTTTTTTAGTCTCGTGCTTTATACACAAACCAAGCACTACATGATAAAGATGCTCTTCTGTAGAGCAGTTCAACTCTGTGTTGCAGCCTGCATTAGATTTTCTAATGCTTCTCTTCACTGTTAAACACAAGGTCCAAATTATTTCAGACCAACTTTCTGATCTTGTAATTCCTTTTTAAAATCCCATTACTGTGTTATCACCTTTTGAATGTGCAATAGTGATTCTTATTAATATATTTACTAAGTCTTCCTTGAAATACTAGATTTTTAACTTTGTTATAAATTTGCTCTTGCTTTCTTTCCTCATGCTGCTATTTTTCTTAGTCTTATCTTTCTTTTGCTGTAAAAAACCTAAATCAAAGATACAATTTTAATACAGCGGACTGCTTTATAGACCTCTGACCATTTTAGTTTCATCTTGCTGTGAGACCCAAATATCATTCTTCCTGTGGAGAATGCTTTACTGCCTGATTTTTCTAAGCATTACCTTGAAGGTTGCAGTGCCATAATTCACAACAAATGCCAGAGCCTGAAGAGTAGCTTAGGTGCTTTGGAACCTGTTGCATGGGGACTCCAGGTTGTGAATAAAATGACTCCTGAATGTGAGTCATGGTGCCCTTAGGAATAGCCCACACTGAAGGAGGCAGGTGCTCTTCCTAGATCTGATAACTGTGGTGATCATGTGTGAATGCAATGTGAGAACCTAAGAGAAAGGTAACTGGAATGGGAGAAGAAGGAGCAATGGAAGAGAACGGGACACAGTGGATGGAAGAAATAGCTGAGTCCAGCACTCTAAGGAGTGCTAGATATCTTTTAGACACTTACTGATACTATAACGTAAGGACAGACTTTTCCAACAGTAAGACTTTTCCAGACTTTTCCATAAGACAATATTCAAAGCATTTTCGTTGGCCAAAACTGTCGGAGAAAGGAAACAGGTGGCACACTTAATGCAGCATCTGATTTGCCAAAGCTAGCATTTGGTTGTAGAGGCTTGTTCCTTGCTGAAGAATATTCCTGAGCTTTGTTATTCCTTCACTACAGTGTGCTTGTAGCACTTGAGTGTAGCTCTCAATAAACATTTGCAGACAGCTTTCAATTCATGCAGCATCCAGCTTTTTGTTGGCTCAGTAATTAAAAAAAAAAAATCATTTTTTTCTAGCTCTAGTTGTTCCCTACCCCACAATACACTGACTATTAAAATATATTTTACTCCCTTTAGCTATTAGCATTGAAAAACAGTTCTAATTGAGTAGATCAATCAGGTGCTTGGCCTAATTACTCCTTTTGTTCACCTGCTCCAGTGTTTGCTCCTCAAATTAAGCTGTGCACCTGGTGTGGTAGAGGATTTCCACTTCCTCCTGCTGGATTATGGAACAGGGAGAATCTCTGGAGAGTTCAAAAATGTTTTTCAGAGCTGTATTTTATTTATTTATGTGTTGAATTTAAAGCTTTTATCTTCCAAAACCAGACTTGTCTGCTTGTTTTGTTCAGTTTGGTGTTAATTGCTGTATAGCGGTTTGTACATTTGGTGAGCACAACTGTGTACTTTGCATATTTAATTGGCCTGAAGTAAAAATTCATGTTCCTTAATTAATGACAACAAACAATTCCCCTCTTATTCTGGAAATACAGGCTATTTTTTTTTTTTCATTTTAGACCATAAATTATATTGTTTGTTTAGCAGTCATCACAAGATTCAGGGATGGTGACTGAGCCTCTTCAGTTTCAACTTTAACATTTAACAATAGATATCATATTTAAAGTACTTCAATATATGTTTTTAAATCTATGTTGTACTTAATAGAAATATTATTAATATTATCATATTTATTAATGAATATTTATTATATCACAATCACCACATTGTGTTACCATATACCATGTTATATAGTCATGGGAATGCAAGTGTAAAGAAAATATCAATAGGTAAAAAAAGAGCATTAAGTAACTCTTGCAGTTGGATTGATATCCACACTCCTTTGAAAAAGTCTATTAGTCTTGTGAGTCGTGGATTTTTCCTGCAAAGACTCTTTCTCAGTATGGCGTAATTGTTCAAATGTAGAGGAATTCTGGTTTTTATTATACTTGTGTGAACTTGTCCATTACAAATGTTAGATACATTTCTCCAGAATTCCCAAAATCAGCCTTTGGCACATTTTGAAGCTTCATACTGTATTGGCTGCTTTCCATTATTTTTGTACCAAGACCTATTTAAGGGGTATAATACATGCTGAAGGATGTCGACATTATATATTGGAATTCTTTTTTGGGAACTCTAGTGAAAATAATTACTTCATGGCAGCTTGCTTGAAAAACTCCTGTTACTGATATTTCAGTTTAAAGATGATTTCTGAAATTTATTCTGGTTTTTTTGTTCTTTTTTTTTTTCCCCAGAAAGTGTTGTTGAATGGAATGCAAATAATTAATTTATTATTAAAATATCACCTTTTGATAGTGCTGTAAACACTTGAGCATCTTTCATTTTTCTACCAGAAAGCTTTTTGCTTCTGATGTGTTTAGAAATAGCTTTACTAATTATTGTTACTAAGATCCTCCTAAAAATAAATTTTTGTGTTAGTACAATTAACTTTCTGTTGTTATGCTGTGTTTTTAAGTCAGTTCTATTTAAATAGGGTTTTGAGTTCTGAAGGATGTCTTTTACTCTAATAACATCTTTAATCTTCTGAATAATCATGTTTGGCTTGGATCCATTGGATTCATCTTGATTCCTAGTATGCATTTGCTGTTAGTCTCTAACATGCCTCCACATTAGTATTGATACTGTCCATAATTATTTTATCCTTTTATCTGCTTCCTTTAATTTCACTTTGATGGACCACTTCTATTTTTTCTGTACTTCGTATTGTAAAGCTAAGAATTACCATAATTATTTGATCTTTTTTTTCTTTTTCCTCTGGAATATTAAATCTAAATACATTATGGTCAGTATTACATGCCTTATGTCAGAACTCAGGACTCTTGGAAATTAGGGGGAAAAACCTCAAACCCTCATAAAGTAGACAAAACCTTGCCCGCTGTAGGGTTCTGACTCAAAGAATTCAGTGTGTATTATCTCTACTGCTCCCATTCCCTGTCCCTGCCCTAACTCACTCCATAGTTCAGATCCAGAAGGTACTTTCCTCCTGTGTGTATGTTCGTGTGTTAGCATGCAGAAATGGGAAGAAAAAAGAAAGTGCAAATGCTGTTTGGATCTAACATTTTAGAGCCCTTCTTCAAAGGCAAATAAAGACTGATATGTAGAACACCTTGTGAATTCCATTAATTTCGGGAAAATAATAGCCTGCATATCAATGGCATCCATCTTGAAATGTCTGTATTAAGAATTTTAGTGAAGTCAAATTTTGAGATGGATAACTTTAAAAGGAATTAGATGCTTGTAAGTTGGTACAAGAATCTGACTTTCAATATTCTTTGCAGTTGTTGAAGCACTGCTGGTGTAACGACTATTGGTTTTAGTGGTTTGCATTTTTTTAAAGTCATGTGTACAATGAGGTCAAAGTTTAGAGACTGGGAGTGGAAAAGTCCATTCTTTTTCTTGTCTCAGTAACACAAAGATGTGGGGAAGGAGAGACCTGATTCACCTGAAGTGAGCATCCTTTTGGAGACTCTATAGGGGCTGCAGGTAAAAGGAGCTAAATGATTGGAAAGATGCTCCTGACTGAGGGCTTTACATAAACAGGACCATTCAGAAGTGGTTCCTTGGTAGATTATTCACTGAAAACTGGAAAGGGCTCTGCTGTGTGGATTTGACTAGTCCTCTTGGGAGAGCTATTGTATCCCTGCTTGGCGATGTGGGTATGGTGGGTTTGGGACAAGATTTTTTTTTTGTCCACGACAAAGGTCTGTTTCATTTCAGGCTAATTAGCAATGCTCTGGATTTTTGAGTTTTCACTGCAATATCTGTGGTTATGCGTTCAACCTCCAAACTTGTAAAGTTACCCAAGCTTTAAAAGAACTGTGGCATTTGAGAAGTGTCCTATGATACATTCTTATTAGTATTAACTTCATCTTTATTTTCCCTATGTGCTGTGTATAAAGTTTAACAGCACAGTCACAGCCTGAAAACATGGTCCCGCCGGTCTGGCTGGTTGTGTCTCAGGCAGGTGTGACCTTTTTATCACATGACATGTGTGGGGTGAGTGCACACAGCCTTTTTCTCTTATTGGGTTGAATCACCTTTTTTCCCCCCTCCCAATAGTGAGAAAAGCCCTTACCTTGTGAAAAACAACAGGTGAGACATGTATCCATCTGGCTGATGCTGGAAATAAGTCATGTTGTATTCTCTGAAAATATCATTATTGTTATTGCAGCCAAAGTGGTGCTGGCCATTTGGTTTGCTTTGCAAAATGAGATTTGCCTTCGGTGTTACGGAAGAGAGAGGTCTGGCTTAGCTAGGCAGCCTTTTGGTCCATAACATCTACCTTTGTATGACTTTTCTTTGAAAAAATGTAAGTAAGCTGTTGAAGTATACTTTAGTATCTATGGATTTTCCAGACTTTATTTGGGTTTCTGGGACAAGCTTTCCTTAGGCAAGCATGGCAGGTGGAAAGCAGTTTGACGAAAAATAGCTTCAAACTGAGATTAATAAAGTTGTTTATAAGATTTGACAAAGGCTGTCCTAATAGGTTCTGATTAAGTGGTGACCCCATTATGTGCTCTAATTTAATCAACTGATTTACCTAAACATATTTGGAGTATCATCAGGAAGTTCTCAGGCTTTTAAATTATTTTTTAAAATTATTCTTAATATTTTAAAAAGATACTGATTGAGAATTTCTGCCCTTTTTTCTCTGGGTGGGTGTATATATATATATAATATACTATTTTTTAAGTTTGAGAACAGCCCTATGAAGTGGGGGGCCTATGAAGGGCCTTCCATGTGGACTGGTTATATAACTTTTTTGGGGACGGAGGTGAGGGTGGTCATTCTCCACATCCCCAATCCACAAAAGAAGTTGTGATGTGCTGTAGCTTTTCAGATGGTTTTCAGGAACAGAGTTACAATGATGGTGGTGTATATTAATTCAATAGTATCTATTTAAGTCTTCAGAAACATTGTGTGTCTTCTGGTAATAAAGCTTTATGGGAAAAAAACAAGAATATAAAGTTGGTTCTTTTGGAAAGATAAGCTCTGCATTTAACTAACTGAATCTTTTTATACTTTTTTCTTTTTGAATATGAAAAAGAATACCTTGTTAAGGTGAAATTGTCCACTTTGAATTATAATGAACACGCAAAATGCAAAGAATCTGTTACTTAATCCTTAGGGTTTTAAACATTTATTTAATGTGGATTAGGTATTTCTTTTGGCTTGTCTGTACCATCTGTTTTAAAATATGTCTTAAAACCTGACACAGGCTTCAAGCCGTCAAGAAGATGAACAAGTGGTCCTTGTCACAACAGATGGAAGTGGAAGGGCATGGCCTGTGACGGGACCAGCAGAGCCACTGGAGCCAAAAGGCGGACGGAGAAAGCGGCAGATGGTAAGTTTTACAAATCTGAGTATTAAACTGCAGTTCTTAAATAATTTTGTAGTTTTATGATGCTGTAATTAATGAGTATTTTATCAGAATGTCAATAGGTAGTTAAAAGGTTCCTTTCAGAAGATGATTGTAATTAAGTGTTAGAGTACATATTTATTAAGCATATATTAAGTTTCTTTTCAGATTGCATTTCCCAAGGGATTATTCTAGGGCTTCTTTAAACGCACATTCTAGGAAAAATTATCACAGTCTCTTAGCCAAGTAGTTTATATTACATAAAATTGTGTAAATAACAAAGATTATCAGAGTTGAATATTTCCAAAGTAAGAAAGATTTTACTGAGATACTGATGATGATAATAATAATGACCTAATCTTTTTAACAAAATGCTTTGGGGAACAATGATAAGCTTGGAAGCTGGAGCAGTGTTTTATTCTTAGGATAATTGCTTCCAATGTTAAATATAGTAGCACTTTGATCTTTTTGAGATAAGAGAAGGTGACACTACCTCATATTTCTAGCAAGCATATTCGTGATTAGTAGGACAGATCAGCTTGCAACACTGCTATGGAGAAGTGAAAGACACTAGAGGGTGATGAATTTGTTGTCATCCTCCTGTTCTTTCCATTTTGAAAAATGCTATCCTGCTTTATGTTAATGACCACTCCCTGTGCTCCTTCAGAATTTAGTTTAGTCCTGCCCTAAGAGACATCTCTGTTCTCTTGTGCTCTCTCTTTAAGATGGCAACATTTGCCAGCAGAGGTACTTTATTCATCCCAGTTTTCAGTAGTCTGTGATTACTGTGTTTCAGCAGGGTCGGTGACTGTTCAAAAGCTTTAGAGTTGTCAATAATGAAAATTACTTCTTAGAATATTCCATTTTTATGAGCTTATTAACTGTTTCCATGAAGTATTGTATATCTTTCCTGAGTGGTAATGTTGTAGCTCTGATACCTTAAGGATGTAAAGGATGTAGAGACTTTGGAAAGAGGCTATATTTTTATTTAGACATATTGATGCAATTGAAGAAAGGGAAAGATGTTCTTTTCCTTAGATAAAATGGAGCTGTTAGCCCAGTTGTTTTGGATCAGCTTAGCTAGATTCATGATTGTTTAAACTCGCTGAAATTGTTAGGTCTGAATTTTATAGCTGATCTTTCTTAGGTTAATATTTATTTTTAACGTGTTTGCTTCCAGGTCCCTACTCATATAGGTAAAGAGAGAGTAAGGTATTTTCAGGATGATGATAGTATGAACCTGAAGGATTTGGTCAAAAATGAGAAGATGAGGACAGCAGAGGATCAAAACTCACTGTTCATGCGTATGGCATCAAAGGTAAGGTGTTGTGTGTATGACTTTTTGATTAAGCATGTTATTATTAGAAATATCAGGGAGGACATGAGGCCTGAGTAAAGAGAAGGCCTGGAGGAATATGAGAATAGTTTATGGTTACATAATTATGCAGGACTGTCAAAAATAGGGGTAACTGTAAATTGCAAACTGTAGAATTTCAAACACAAAGAGGGAATTTTTCAGTCATTGTGAAACATCTGAGCTGATTCTTAAGATCCACTTTAGAGAGTTGCTGGAGAGACGTACATATTTTAGTGATGTGAGTCACCTGTCCTATTTTAAATGCTGTCTGAAAGCACTATGGGTGTAAAAGGAATTAAGATGTCTAGTTCACACACAGGAGATTATACTATAGAACTCTCAAATAAAAAGGAAGAGACCCCATCATAGGTATTGAGGCAATAGATTCAGATGAAAGACAGGGTTGAGGAATGTGAAATGTTGGTAATCCTTAAGCTGTGGCTGTACATATGCAAGATGTTGTTGATGCTTGATTGGAGTGTCATTGTGAGTCTGCAAACATTGTCTCAGTGCTGGTGTGGTTAAAAAGAGAAGCAGAATTTTTGAGGTTATGAAAAGGGAGAATTTAGGAACATTTTAAGGCATGTAGTGAATGCATGGTGCACCCTTATCTTGAATGCTACCGAAGCTGGTAAAGCAAATGCTGTAATCAGAGGTACAGAGTGGTGGCCATTTGAAGAAAAGCTAAGTAAACAAAATTTCTTCAGCTTGTGGGGGGTGGGTGGATGGGTAGGGGAAGGCAGCTGCTAGACTAAAGCAATTAGCATAAAGGTTTAATATAGTACAACTATTTTTGTTTCTCATATGGGAAGTGGCCATGGAACAGAGTTTAACATAAAGGAGTGGTTTGGGATTTTTTTCAGTGAGAAAGGAGATTGTAGAACTTGTGTTGTAGAGCATGAAATGCTGGGGAGGCCTTAATTGTGAGTGGGAGCAAAAGATATAGCAACTTAGTGAAATACAGTTTCATTGTTAAATATTAAATAGGGAGATTGAGATAGGTTTTGGCTCAGGATTTCCACAGTAAATGCTGAGAGCTGTAAATGTGGAGCAGAAGAGTCACTTCTATGAGCTTTCCCCCATACATTTTTGCCATTGCTGGAGATTGATTTTGCAACATAAAATGATCACACTGGGTGAGAAAGCAACTGAGTTTAGTATGTTTCATTCTAAAGGCTTTTTTTTTTCTTTTTTTTTTTTCTTTTTTTTTTGTTTTGTGTTGGTTGGTTTTGGGGGTTTTTTGTTTGTTTTTTTTATTTTCTTGTTTTGTTTTTGTTTTTTTAAGGACAGAATTTATTAATAATGTTACAACAATGTACTGTGTTTCCTAGACCATGCAAATATTTTATTTTAGCTTTGGAAGGCTCTGAATTCCTCCTGACTTCAGTGAGCTTTGTATCAGATGCTAGGTAGTATGTTTCTTTTTTATTACTAGGCAAAGGTATACTGCATCACATTGTTTTATTGGAACAAGTTTCGTGAATCAATGCTTAGCTCTTGACTAACCTTTTAAAATTGGGCCATCCTATTTATTTATTGGCTAAATGTATTGGAGCATGTGCTCAAAGTAGATACTTTGACAAAGACATTACTGTTGCAATGTCCAGATTTTAATTCATGGTGTGTAGTCCTTCATTCCCATGCAATGTTGCATTTAGGTTTTGAAGGTATTTTTTTTTGCTTTCATTAAAAGAAGCATCACAGATGCCAATTCTTCTTCTCTGTTAAGACCTAAAATGCTTTTGGTAGTTTCTGTACAGGTGATTCTCAGATCTTGTCACCACAAAATGTGATGGTCTTCCCCAGATGGTGATTGTTTCTTGATCTTAAATTAAGAAACTGGCTCCTAGGTCTCCCTGAGGTTTCCATGTCTTTCCATGTCTGTAGAATGCATTCTTATTCACAGCACAAGATCAGTGTTACCACTGAAATGTTGGCAGCAGTCTGAAAAATTTGGGTGTGATCTCAGATATTTTACATGATTATTTATGTGCTTTATAAACCTGTCCTACATGGAATATCTGCATTATAATCTGGGCTCAGTAAGATAGTCTTCAGAATTTTTGCATCTCTCCTCATTGGATTCAGCAAGGTGTTTTATGTCCAGTAGAAAGTCTAGCAAACAAACCTCTTTTGCCAGTTTTAGTATGATAACATAGTACACAAATTTGACACATACAAATTCCGTTCTGTTTCTGCCTTCATTTGAGAAGTGGAAAAATTATCCACAAAAGTTAATCTTCTGTTATATTTCAGAAGAGTGGAGGAAACTGCTGCAAGTCTACAAATGATATCCTACTTAGGATGGGAGAAGGGAGATCCTGTCCCTTAAATTCTGTTCAATAATTTCATTCATCTAATCACTGTGAATTGCCTATGGTACTATTATTTACTTAATGGATTTTCCCAGGGCTTTTATCACTTTACCAGACTATGCTCAAAAGAAAGTTTGAGCCATGTGGCTGTTGAGAATGGAGGAAATAGATGCTGCTCTCACAAATGGGAGCAGAATGAGCATGACAGACCAGCATGTTTTCTGGCTTTTACACAGCTAAGTGCTCTGCTCTAGATCAATGTTACTTTCCTGATATTTAATGTTTTAATGGTATTTCAAATGAAATACTAGCTAGTTGTTATTGAGGATAATAGCATAATTGCAGTTCTGTAGAGAGAGATGGGAATGTTGAAATAGAAGGGTATAATTCATGAAAGGATTTACTTTCTTGAATGGGACTTGGAAGAAATATCAGTACGTGGACCCAGAATCTCTTTTTATGAAGCCTCTGTCTAATCCCATTGGCAAGTGAAAGTCTATATAATATTATCCCATGCCAGACTCCCACTCAGATTCACAGACTAAACGTCTGTAGTGTTCAAGCCATACATGTACTTACTAAATTTTTTTCCCACCTGTCCTTTTCTCAAGAGCTCAATGAGATCTGATGGAGGGAATTTGCCATCTCCTTGCTATTTGTTTACCTGTTGAGTCTTTGTTTTAAATTCAGATTCTGACTTCCATTGCCCTCTTGTCCATTCTTATTTTTCTAGTCGTGGTTCTAAAGCCCCTTGTGCTTGAAGCTTTTACCTCCTGTTGCCCTTTGGCCTGTGTTCAAAGGTGGCTGATGTGGATGTCACTTATCTCAAAAGTTTGAAATGCCGCCTTTCCCACAGCCTCCCATGCATGCTACTATGTCAAATTTATGAATATAATGAAAAATGCCCAAATCTTTAATTTACAGTGGTGAAAAGAAGCTTTTTTAAAGCAAAAATTTAAAACCCAACACTAATCTTTTTGATACATGGGAAAAAAGCAGGCCTAGTGTTTGATTCGTTCATATTTCACTGTTATGTCTCAAGGAAAAAAACCACCCGTTCAAATCATTATTTCTTCTTTTTACTTTCTTCACCTTTGAAAGTGGTTTTTGTTCTCACTGTTGTAGAAGCATGAGTTTAGGATGCAAAAAAGTCCACAAAACATTTGAAAACTGTTTTTTTTTCTGACAGTTTTAGAGTACAAAATATGTGAAGTCTTAGGTTTTCACCACTGATAGCTTTAAATACCCTGTCTGTAGTTTCTTCAGCCCTTGACTATTGTAAGTGGTTCAATTTTCCCAAATTCATGCTGTTAAAACTTATGTAATCCTTTCACTTATGTCAACAGACACTTGTGGGTGTTTAGAGACTGATTCCTAGAACATTACCTCAAGAGAAATTACCTTTTATTTGTAGGTATTAATTCTACTAAGGCTTTTTTTTTCCTTTTTATGTTTTACTTAAAGAAATTGAGAACAATAATTTGTGTTGTTCATCAGGTGATTTTAATTTTGGCCATTAAGTAATTTTATTTTAAAATATGTGCCGTAATTCCTAACAGGAGTTTCAGCAGTGAAAAATAAAATGCTTTATTAGTAATGCTGACCTTCCTTTATGGGTATAGCCATGAGGTATGCTGGCATTATAGGTTTGCAAAAAGGAAATTTGCATGTTGCCTTTCCTTGCTTCTGTAAAAGTCTGTAAAATGGAAAATTACTTTCAGCCTTATCATTTTTATTTGCTGTGCAAATCTACCTATTCACATTTTTGCGTTTCCATCGTCATAAACCAAAACAATAGTCTAGGAAAAAACCTTAGAAGCTAAAGTGAAAAATGCAAAATGTTGTTGCTGCTGCTACTGTTATGTAATGAACCTTTTTCTTCTCTTTTTTTCTCATGGTGAAGCAATTTTAGTGCAGTATTTAATAGACATGATAAAGCCAGTAAAGCTCTGGTGCCCTGTTGCTTTTTGCATTTACTTAAAGATCATGTGCATGGTTTGCTGTGAAAAAAATTATGTGAAAACCCGAGAGAAATAATTTCCAACACCTTGTTCTGCTACATTTCAGTTCAGTGTAGTAAACATCCTTGTGTATATTGTGTGGACACAAAATTAAAGCTATTCCTGCATGTGGAAACAAATCAACAGCAGTGAGAGCCGGATGAGGGAAGAAAACCTGGGAACAGTAAGGACTATGCAGATGCAGCCCGTACTGAATAACTGCATGGGCATTTAGCATTCTTCCAGAATTATGTTAAAATTACAAGATATGTTGCAAATGAAGACTTGTGCAGGACTCTTCTTCCTGGACATTAAAATTATGGCCAGGCATAACTGTAAAGTAAAATGCTAATCACACTTTTAATAGCAGAATTCTATGGCTGAAGGTACTATGTTTGGTATATATTTCATGTCATTAACATGTATGAAGTTTTATTGTCCTAATAACTAATTATAGCAAAATGTACAGTTTCAATTTAAAATAGCAGAAACAAAAAGGAGCTTGGTCCCTAACCATTGAGTAGTACTCAGTCATCTGTTCTTTGGTTGACTTCAGCTGCTCAAAGGTAGGCTGAGCTACCTTGCTCACCGACGTGATGGGTGATCCTTTCCTGTCGGTGACACAGGCCTTAACAGCACTCTGTGCACTGATATCTTAAAATCCTTTGATACTATGTGTTCAAAATATTCTTTAATTCAGTGTGATGATAGGTTTTGAAAATGCCTATTTGCTGAATTATATGATGAATTAAACCTACAAATTCAGATGTCTGTGTTCGTAGGGAGACTGGAATTGCAGTAAGGTTTACATGACAAAATTCTGCCTTTATTTGGCTTAAGGAAATACTATTTGAGGTCAGAAAGACTTTTCTGAGATGATTTTGTTGTTCAGAATAGGTTCTAAATGCTGAGTAAATTTAAATGGATGAGATGTATTCCTATGTCACTCAGGTTTGTATTCTAAAATAATAGATTATTCTTCTTTGCTGCTTCCTAAAATACATTATGATACCACATTCCACAAATATTAACTCTCTCATTTAAAGTTGAAGACGTCAGTGTTGCCATGACAATTTAAACTCAAACTGATACATTTTATACAATCTATAGACTTTTTTTTTCCACAAATTTTTCAAGCAGATGCACTTTTATTAGCTTATATGGAAGTAACTCTGGGTATGATTGTATTAGCAAGAAAACAGGAAAAGCAGAAGTTCAATAGTTGCATACAAAATGGAACAAGAAAATAAACAGAAAAGTATCAGTACAGAAAAGCTGAAAATAACCCACACTGGAACCATGCAGGTGTCTTTTGTGCCTCTGCTAATTCTGTTTAATAGAATTTCCCTTTTCATCCCCAAATTTTGAAGGAAATTTGAAGAGGGGAGAAAAGTGTACTTGAGGTATTGTACAGGTATACTCTCTCATGATTAGGAGTTCTGTCTCTTAAGATTTCTTTTCAGTATCACAGTGATACAAAATTCTATAGCAGAGCTTTTTATTCTAAAGGGCCACCCAAAAAACAAGTAATAGCAGCAGAGGGAGCAGTAAGAGACACAACATGCAGCACACTTGAGATGGAGTGTGTAGGAAGCCAGCAGTGTGTATGATTCCAGGTGTTATACTGTGGAGTAAGAAAAATAGAATTGGTTTAAAAGGAAGCTGTGAGATATGGTTCCAGTGGTCTGAACACAGATTGGCAGAAAAATGAGGCTGACCCTGGAGTGTACCTTGCACAGATTTGCAGGAGTTACTTTAGGAAGTAGCCCATGCCAGTGTGCCTGATGGCTTCACTAACATAACAAATTAAAAAGGGCATCAATTATTTTGTAAACAGAATATTATGTAATGAAATTATTCGTGTAATATATTCATATTATTCATGGTAATTATCATGATAAGGATTTAATCAGAAAATACAGCACTGTAATTTTTCCCTCTCTCAAAGCATTCTAATTTATGCATAATCAGATGCTGATTTCTTTGTAAACTCCTGTGCTGAATGGTTAGAGATCTCACCCCTTTTCTTGGGTTTTGGCCACATTTGCACTGTATTTGAGCTGTCCAAATGAGAGCCCAGAGGGCTCCTGAGAGAAGTTTGGATGCCTTCCCTGACTGCTGTTTAAATGTTTGTGTATTACAGGCCTTTCTTGGCCTGGGCAAGCACAACTGTGATTCTTCTCTGTTGGTTAAACCAAAACTGGATCCTGGTTGTGGAAAAGCAGATGGGTGGTAGAAATGACACAGTCGCACAGTTATACTATGTGGGAGGCCATGTCATTTTGCCTGGTACTAAGAGTCCTAAAGCTGCCTTTGTGTCCTCTGGTTAATTGGTGTTTGCCAAAAGAGAAGGGAAATTTGGAAAAACCAGGGTGTATATGAAGGAAAAATGTGGCAGATAAGCCCAGAAAAAAAAAAAAAAAGTGAAGTAGAAAAAAAAAGACTTCAGAGTGTAGAGGTGATCTGTCTTATGAGAATGTTGGTTTAGCACAGCTCTTTGCTTTGGTCAGTGTCTGGTAGGAACTGGTAGAAACAAGGACTTCAGGTGCATTGCCTTTATAGATACTTGAATTTACTTTATTAACTTTAGGTAGTTCAGTGATGTATTGTAGGACATTCCTTTAAACTTTAAACTGATGCATCAAAGCGACTTCCTGCTTCTTTCTGATCTCTGTGCAGCACCTTAGCAGCAAGGGCAATACCAAATGATATCAAGCATGGTGAGGAAACTAAGTACACAACTTCCAGAATGCATTGGCTTTCATGTTTAGCAGGTGAGATGCTGCATCTATGATGCAGAACAGCAGCTTTCCAGCAGCTCTAATACATCAGCATAGTTCCTTCTTTGGATGTGTACTACCTCTGTCTTTTGTATGGAAGAATATATGTATGAAAGAAATAATATTTTAAATGATTACTTGCTTTCCTTCTGGCATTTTAGAGAATGATTTCTTCTCGTTCTTTCAATTCCACTTGAACTTATTTTGAGATATTTAGTTATAGCCAAATAATGCAATTGGCAGAACACACTGGGCACCTTATTATACAAAGAGGAGTAGAAATGTTTTAAAAGAGCCTGGAGCACCGCTCCTAAGAGGCTGTGAGAGTTGGGGCTGTTCAGCCTGGAGAAGGCTCCAGACCTTATAGTGTCTTTCAGTATCTAAAAAGGGATTAGAAAAGAGAGGGAGAGGAACTTTTCAGACAGGCAGATACAGCAAGGCGCCAAACAGAAAAAGGGTCGATTTAGTTTAGCTATTTGGAAGAAATTACTTACTTTGAGGGAAATCAGACACTGGAACAGGTTGCCCAAAGAAGCTGTGGTTGCACCATCCCTGGAATGTCCAAGACCAGGCTGGATGGGGCCCGCTGAGCAACTTGGCTTAGTGGAAGGTGCTCTTTAAAGTCTCTTTCAACCTAAACCATTCTATGCTTCTCTGATCTGTTGGTCATGACTGTACCAGAAGAAACAAAATCGGGATTTTAGACAGCACCTACTTTATAAAAGGTGGCTACTTTGAATGTAAGAATTTTTCTTTGGGACCCAGATACCATGTCATATACAGCAAATTATCCATGTTGAAGAGAGGCATCTTCCAGGCTGTTTAATAAGATGAATATCTGTTCTATCACAGGGGACTCTGTGGAGTATTTTGAAAAGTACTATTATTTAAAGGAGTTTGTGTGTATTTCCATGACTACTTCCAAGTGCAAGCAGAGCAAAATAGTAATGATATTCTGTGCTACGTGTGATACTCCTGATAGCCAAAGTGTTGTGATTTTCATTCTTCTTTCTAGTCATCCAGCTGTCATGTTTTGTGTGTATTTCAATTCTCATGGCAGAATTTTTCATTTAAAAAAAAATCCAACCAAACTTTATGTTTAGTAATAACAAGATTATACTATTCTGTAAGCAGCGCTTCTGCTGCAGGTCTAATTTTACCTTTTTAATGCTTATGTAACAGAAGAACAGAGACTTGATTTTTGACACCCAACCCACTAAATATTTTTTCCAAATCTCAGGAATCTCCTGTTCCTGTTAAATATAGAATTACAGCATTACAGTAAGACAGAAGAAGAATGGGGTTGAACTCTTGAACTGTTGATTTTAGTCTGCAGTGCCTTCCAGTAGGAAATGCACATTAGCAGTTAAGTGCATTATAGCTGAATAAAATAATATTAAGGAGGCTCCTCCTCAGTTGTTTGGTAAAGAGAGTACTGCGCATATTTAAAATAAGCCATTGATCTGTGTTAGTGAACTGCAGTACTTGGGAAAAGCAAGAGCTGTTGTCTGTTGTCTGTTTTGGGGAAAGTTACTTACATACACTAAAAAAAATCTGTCCTTTTTTTTTTTTTTTTGGTTATGTCAGATTATCCATACATGCAAACTATGCCTGGGATATTTGAAATAATTTCTTGATTTGGAGACTGTGATTCAATTATGATAGCATGCCTTCCAAATGTCTTCAGCTAACATTAGTTCTTTGCTAGGGCTACCCTAGTCAATATTCTAAAATATATTAAGATTTGTTATGGAGTGCAACAGGTGCACTCAGAAAGATTTAGTATTGAAGGCAAAGACTGTTTTCTTCACAAAAAGAATTAGTCCTGTTCACTTGGTAAGAATAACTGTTGGCATATTTTCACAGAATGTGAATATGAAGTGCAGAGTCATGGTCTGGTTATTTCACAAAAGATGTTTTAATGGTAGTTATAATAGTAGAGGAGGAGGAGAAGAGAGAGGACAAAATGTATGGTAATAAATGATATATAAAATTGTGCAGCTATTTAAAGATAGCTGAAGTTATGTCGAAGTAATATTGAAATACCTAGCCCTTAATTTGAAATGGGATATAGTAATCTACTCTTCTCACTGCTGTCACACATCTATATTTTAATATCTTTGCTAAGATTGTGTATGACTGCTCTCGAGAGAGGTACCTGACGATTCCATCTGCAGCAGAAGCCACATGAAATGCTACTGCTTATGTACTTTATGCTTTTCTCAATGAAGGCTACTACAAAGAGCTAAGTATTTTCTCTTGCCTACTTTATGAATATGTGCAATTTTTCTGTGTATCTTTTCAGCTCATGGAAAAAACTGACAGAGATTACTACACTCTGGATGACATGTTTGTTTCCAAAGCAGCCAAGAGAGCGCGCAGTGGGGAAGAGGAAGAGGTACAAAGAAGAAAAGCAATCCGTGAGCACCAGCAACTTGCTGCACGCATGGAAAAGTGCCCCTACTGCTTTGATAGCAGTGAACTTTCTAAACATCTTATTATTGCAATTGGCACCAAGGTAAGAAAACAGCAATTTAACACAGGTGTCGAAATAAAAAAGAAATTATGTTAGAGTGCTGAAAACTAGGAATGAAATTGTTTCTATGGAAGGATTTATTGTTCTGCATCTTACTTTCCTTGCCCTTTCAGCTGATTCCACAAATTCATCAAGGGTGAGGAAGAAAAAGATCTAAATCTGTAATGAATTTTAAAGCTAATCTTTGATGTCAGGACTTCACGCTTATGGAAGACAGGAGTAATAGTGGAAGATCTCAGTGCAGAGATTAGACTGTAGGTGGATTTGTGGAAGACTAAATCACACTTCACTGGAGGAAATTTGAACTGGTGAAGAAGTGTATCTTGATATCAAAGAAAATTAGGTGTAGAATTCCATTTTTAAGCTTAAAATCCTTTGAAATAGACTGAAGTTTGGTTTGGAAGCATTCCTGCTTCTGTTGATGCTTTTGGAAGTTGCATAAATGTTTGATTTATAACATCTGAAATGCTCCAATATAGCCTTTTTATAATTTTTTTCTCTAAAGTTTTCATTTATTATTGATGTTTTCATTTCCTCTGGAACTCTTTATAGGCGAAGGAATTAGATGTATAGATATGTATTATTATTGCATTCCTCTTTTTTTAGAGTTTATATATATATAAATTCATACAGATGCATATCTGTCTTTATGTATGTGTATATAATCTGTGTTTATATATCCAATAGATAGATAAATATACAGGGTGTCCTGGTTTTGTCTGGGATAGTTTTGTTCCCAATAGCTGGTACAGTGCTGTGTTTTGGATTTAGGATGAATGCAATGTTAATAAGACACTCACATTTTTAGTTGTTGCTAAGCAGTGCTCAGGGACTCTTCTGCTTCTCAAACTGCCCCGCCAGTGAGAAGGCAGGAGGGGCACGAGAATTTGAGAGGGGACAGAGCCGGGACAGCTGACCCTCACTGACCAAAGGGTTATTCCAGACCACAGGGCATCGTGCTCAGTGGATAGTCTCGGGGGAGAGTTGGCCGGGGGCCAGTGCTTGGGAAAAGGCTGGGCAACAGTTGGTGGGTGGTGAGCAGTTATTGTGCATTTTTTTATATGTTGTTGTTGTTGTTATCATCATCATCATCATCATAATTTAATTTCCTGTCCTTTTAAAGTATCTTAACCCACAAATTCTACATTTTTTCCAATTCTCTCCCTCTGACCCACTGGGGGCAGGGAGTGACTGAACAGCTGTGTGAGGTCCAGCTGCCTGGCACATTAAACCATGACATGGAGTATGCATTTTACATATATAAAAAAAAATTAAAAATGCATACAGCAATGTATCTTTATTAAAAAATACTGGAATGGACTTAACAGTGTGATTTCATAATAGCTATGATACCAGTTGGTTTATAAGGCTGATATTACTGCCTTGTTGGTGGAACTGCTCTCTGGATACACTAGTTCGTTTGAGTTACTGGTGGATAGTGGGCCCTTTTAGAAAGCACTGAAATTGCTAATACCTTGCTGTAATTAGTAGGTAGTGGCTTCTATTGGTTTGAATTTAGGAAATGATGAATTTCTTAGCCTCAGCAATGGGATGGTTTGTAGCACTCGAAAACTGGGCATTTTTGTTTGCTTTTCCTAGGTGTACCTGTCTCTACCAAGCAACCAGTCCCTTACTGAAGGTCACTGCCTGATAGCCCCTCTACAGCACCATACTGCAGCCACTCTTTTGGATGAAGACATCTGGGAAGAGATCCAGGTCTGCTGAGAAAGTGTCTCCTATTCTAACAGTTTCATAAAATAATTTTATTGTGGATAATAATACACTTGTCATAAGTACGTATTTTCGTAATTTGCAGTCTGGCAGCTCTATTCTGATTCCACTAAGGGGCAGAATGTTCTCGCATTGTGGATGAAAATTAGTGGTCATATATTACAGAAAGGAGTGGCAGTGTAAATACTGAAGAAAATTTCCAACTCATAAGTACTGGAAAAAATTTCCTGGAATGCTGCAGAACATGCATCCTTGGAGGTCTTTGAAACCATGTTAGAGAAACTATTGGAGATGAAATAGGTACAGCTGATCCCTTGGAGACAGTAGAATAAGTGGCTTCACAGGATTTTCTTGGGAGTGCCAAGGAAAAGAAAAGGATTGTCAGAGCGGGCAGATCACTTAAAATTAAATACAAGCTGAAGATGTTGTTTACGTATCTTCAATTTTTTAAGCTAATCTGTCTTTTGGGTGGATATCAATTGACAGAGAGCTGTTTTACTCTTGAAATCAATGAGATCCCTGTTAGAACCCTATTTTCTATGAAACTATTTATTAGAATAAAGTGCCAAGCATGAAGGGCTGTGCTTACCAGCTCTCTTATGAAGACATTTTGAGTACTGTTTTCTTTGGAGATGGAAAATTAAGGGAGGGTTGTAACAAGCTTCTGCCTAGAAGATTGACTATGCTTGTCAATCCCCCACCCCCTGCTGTCAGGATTATTACAAGGCAAAAACAATTTGCAGTCTCTTACACTGAAGTATTGGAGACTATATTAGACTAGAGAAAAGTTTCATTTTTGTAGTTGCTGAGATTCAAAAGCAGTGTAATTCGTAAGTTTGAAATAGTTTAAAAAACATTGGTCTTGTCTCAAGTCTGGCAGATGGATTTTCTGACCTTTCAAATTTGCTCCCCACATTGATTCTCATGGCTGATGTTTTTTTATACAGTGTTTCCTGGTAAATTCTGCTCCTCTCCAAACAGGAAGGAAAAAGAGTTCTCTTGCATATGATAGGAATGCATAAGAAAGTTGGATAAAAAGCAAGTAAGTGCAGCAAGTAGGATCAGGAGGAACAAAACAACATGTGGAAAAGTGATAAATATGTTTATCCTAGAGCTTCTGTTTATCCTAATCTCTTAATTAAACAACTGTAATTTTTCTAAATAGTATGAGAAGGAAAATAGGATAAAGAAAAGATAAGGAAGTGCAGTCCCTGTATTCAACACTAGTCTTCTACTTGCTAGAAAAGGCTGCTAGTTGCTAAAACCATTATCCTTTGATCCTGGACATATATTCATAGAAAGCTTAGACATTTCTTTGCAGCAAAATATTTTGGAAAGTGATGGATACATGAATTTTTTTCCCCTGATTCTAGGAAATACAGTAGAAGGAGTCTGGAAGGCTTTAGTAAGTGTATAAGCAGACAGACAATGGCTAAACTAATTTTCTGATGCCGAAGACATGTTTTATGTTACTGTTGAAGGGAAAAACTATCACACCTTTAAGTATTCACAAAATGTTGTATGGAGTACATGTTTTAGCTAACTATTTTTGCTGTGGTTTTTTTTAGGATATGTTGGAGTAAAGCAAGAAGGGTTCCTTTATACTGTATGCCTTCAAGCACTTGAATTTAACATATTGTGTAGTTTAGACTGATGCGCTCACTTGCCAAAATAAATACACAGGGAATATTTTTTATATGAAAAGATATAAATATTTACACATTCTGTGTTGACTGAACTGTTGCATGTATTAACGTGTACATAAAAGCATAAGCCAAGCCTTCTTATTTGCCCTTATGGATGGTTTTCTCCTTTCCAGTGCTAGTTATTCTTGATGCTTTGGACTGCTCAGAAATTGAGGAAAAGTGCAATGTATTTAAAAACAAGAAAATGCAGCTGGGGAAATGTTAGCTAGCATCTGCTGTCGTAGGTTTTTCGATGGATTTGTATGTCAGTTGATACTGCAGGGTAGCAGCTGTAAGTGATAGTCTTTCTCAGCCTTTGATAACTCACCGCATTGCTAACTTCAGTGTGTTTCAGAAGTAGAGGTCTGGGGGCTGGAGTGACAAGGAGAAGACAAAAAGCTGTTAATTCGGTCACTCTGCACTGTAAAGCCCTGTATCAGTTATGGAACACTGGGCAGTGTCTTCTGGCTGTAATTTTTCAGTTGTTTCAGTAGAATGATGGTAGCATTTTACTGTCACAGCATGGAGCAGCTCATTAGTGAGGAAAAATTCAGGGTACAAGGGCCTGCTTTGAAGAGCTTAAATGCCTATTTTAGATACATATTTGGCCATGTTTCGTAGACTTTTAGTTTGATTCATACTGTACAAGATGGCGAAGGGGTGGAGAGCTCAATTTCTAGGCCTGTTGCATTGAAAACCTGGTAGTGATTTGTTTTCTTTCTATTTTACTTCAGTGCTTGCTGATGTTGATGAGTATGTGTATTTGTTTATGCTTGTTTGATTAACCAACACTCCATTTACATTAAGATAAGAAATCTTAAACCTTTAGATGGGATTAGCCTTTTAATGCTGCTGTTTGTACTTCTGAGCATTGTTAATTGGAAAAAAAAAGTTGTAGGGCTGTGGTACCTCTGGTCTATGAGATCCTACAGGTGATCTTAGAGATCTAGCATGCCTAGTGGAAATACTTTCCTTTTAAATTTTTTTTTTGTTAAACTGTGTAATTGGAAGGAGTAGTAAAAAGGTTATTTGAACTATAGTCAGTAAAAGCCACGATATAACCTTCTTAGAAATTACAAGCTTGGGACCTACAGTTAAAGTCGTGTTGTTTTATGGAGCACTACTGTTATGACGTTCAACATAGTTTCAATTTCAGCTGTAAAAATATGTGGTATTTGTTAAAACTAAGTTTGTAGTGTTAATTATATAGTGTATTTTGCAATATTTTTCTAGACTTCCTATGCTTTTATCATAGGAAATGTAGTTAATACTAAATTGATAAATAATACAGAATTTTCGTAGTTATGATTGCTACTGTTTCCCATTATATTGTTAGTTTATTGCAAATATAATATGCTAGTGAAATAATATATTGCGTCTGAAAGCTTTGAAAAGTTAGTTTAAATGACACTTCCTTTTTCTTTAAACAGATGTTCCGAAGTGCATTGGTGAAAATGTTTGAAGCTAAAGACTTGGACTGTGTGTTCCTAGAAACAAACATGAGTATGAAGAAGCGGTATCATATGGTATATGAATGCATTCCTCTTCCAAAAGAAGTAGGAGATACGGCTCCAATCTACTTTAAGGTACATGAAAATGTTTTTTCTGAAATAATTTGAATGTATATGTCATGATTCATCTGTTTCTGGAAGACGTTTTTGATACTCAAGTGCTATTTTTGAAAAGATGTATTCTTTGATCCTTCTTCTGAATCCATTCTTTGCTAATATTCCTTGCTCTTAAAATAAGCACTGTGAGGTAATTCAGTTTTTCAAGTAGTCAGTGGGAGAGCTGTACTTCACTGAGCATTCGTCCCAAGTCTGACTGCACTGACAAATTCTGGAAGTAGATGAGAGAATTGTAGTCTCTTGAAGTGCTTTAAGGATTGCAACACCTCTTAAGTTCAGTAGTATAAACTTAAAACACAACACCTGTGCCTTGGCAAGCATTAAATGAGAAAATAATGTTATCTGTTCTGAGAAATACCAATGTAGATACTGTTTCATCCCCATTTTATTTCAGTAAGCCCAAATTTTACATATATCTTAGGCCTCTGATGAACATTCTATAGCATGATAGATATTTCTTCTATAGCTTTTCTGGTCTTTTACCCCTGACCCTGTAAGAACAGATTCATTGAGGTTTTTGCCTGAAATTGAGTGTTTTCAGCTTTCAGGAACTGACTCATGATATGCCTTTTATAAGTAAGTTATTTTATTTGTTCTTTGAAATGCTATTTATGCTTTCTGGAAATGTGATTGGGTTTTGATGCAGTTGAGCAGAAGGATGGTGAACAACAATACGGTAACTTTTACCACATTTGAAACTCTCTACCTGTTAGATCTGACTGCTATGCTTCAGGTGCTGGTAAAACTTGGGGGTTTTTTGAGTACTCAGGAAAGGAGGAAGAACAAGATTTAATTCATGCAATTTATTTTAGAAGTGTCTACCATTAAAATAGACAGCAAATGTAATTTAAAAGTTGCTTACACTATGCTACCCTCAGTTCCATACTGTGGAAGATAGGGAGTCAGCTTTAAAGGTTTTTAAAGGCAATCATCCTTCTAAGCTGGTTTCTTCTCTTAATGTTTGAAAAAGAGAGACAGCTAATATAATGGAATGAATTCATTAGAGGTTTTGCATGGGATGAGTAAAGAGAATATGACTTTTTATTTGAAACTTGTGTCAAGCACAAGTTAAATTCAAAAAAGAAAAAGAAACAGAGGAACTGAATTAGGTGAGTCTGAAGATACTATATGATGTCTTTATAAAGTAAGTTGTGGAAGTGAGAAAGGTTACCAAAAATACAGTTACTTTGTTAAGAAGTAATTGTTACTTGCAGTACAATGTACTTCACTACAGTTAGTTCTTTATTTGCTATATAAGGACTATTTTCACATATAGATAACACCATTTTACAGAAAGCTATAATGGAGTCTGATGAAGAGTGGTCCATGAACAAGAAGTTAATTGATCTTTCTTCAAAAGATATTCGGAAATCTGTAAGTAATGAAATGTATTGAATTCTGTATTTATCATCAAATTCTTCTAACATTTTTCCGTTATTAACTGTTTCAAAGAGAGAAGAAAGGGAACAGAATTAGATTAGTGCATCAGAAGATGGCATAGGTATGATGAGTCTGAACTCCTGACTGACATTAGGGAAATGATTCCCATTTATTTCAACAATTGGTGGACTAAGCTGCCAGCATCAGTTGAGAACAAAGCTGACACTTTGAGGACATGTACTGGCATAATTTTCTTGATTAAGAATTAAGGTACATCAAAGGTTTGCAAATTACTTTCCTGGAACAAATATGATGTGTCTTTTTCATTAATCTGAAATAGCCATTTGTGTTGCTAAATTTATGAAGTGAAAATATAAATAGCATTATGAATCTCTTTTTTTGTAAAACAAGGGAACAGTTCCTTCCCTGTCTCCTGGATACTGAGATGAAACATCTTTATATAAACAAATCTTAAAGGAATAATGCTGGATCTACTAGGTTCAAAGTTTGTTCTGTCTTTTTAATATTGAGATGGAAGATGTCTGTCATATAGACTTTACCACAGTAGTTTACTACTGCATAGTAATATACTTAATTTATGAAAATGTCTGTTAGTAAACATAGCACCTTTGTACAAAAAAAATTCCTGGTTTATGAGAAAGAGGAGATGAGTTTTAATAATGAGACATGAAGCCTGATATGACAGAGAAGGAGATTAAGTGTAGAAGAGTAAGGTATTCAAATAATTTGCAGCAAGGTTTTAGGGAAGACTTTTAAACTTTAGGTGGATATAACCACAAAACTAAATAATCTTCTTTGGGGTATCTTCTACATGTTGTTTCAGAACAAGGAAAGCCAACATCTGTCACAAATAAGTGAAATACTATTTTCTTGTCACGTGGTAAGGCATTAGGATATGAAATTTCTTTAAGACTCTTCCTAGCCATACATGTATATTTGTTTGAAGGTAGGCCAGTTTTCAGAGTAAGTCAGGACAGTTCTTTAAATTAATACAATGTATCTAAACATAAACTGTTACACAGTCGTGTGATTTTACCATTATTTTAGGGTAAAAGAGATGTCTGAAGCCTTCAGGAAGATCGGAGAATATAGCTTAGAGACAGAGCTGAGGTTTGGGAACTTGGAGAGTTGTTTTGGGAGATGGCGGTACCTGGAAGGAAAGTCACGTATGGTTAAGACATCACCTACTTGGGTGGATTGTATGCAGAAATTTTGACAAATAAGACAAAGCTGACCTTTTCTTTCAGGTGTCACCTGCTAACCCATTTTTTCCTTATTTAATGATTTTTTAAAAGTAAATTTAAAATGTTTTATGTTTCTTGCTATGCTACATTGCTCCTCTGTATTAAATATTAATTATTTTTAGAGTCAATATTTCAAGGAATATATGGAACACACCTTTGGAAAATTGTGTAGTTGTTTGGGCTGTAGCAGAGGAAATTCTTATGAATTGGAGGCTTTGTAAATCTTACTAGTAGAGAAACATGGTCATCAATTCAAAGGGTGAAAAATAACTTGTTGCAGTGAAACAGCAGAAATTACTTGCAGTACTGTAGCAGTAAGTGATTGATTTCTGTCTGTCAGACTGAAGGGTTTTTGTTGTGGCAGGATATCCAGCATCTCCCTTGCAGACTGACAGAATTATTAAGTTATCTGATTTGGCAAGTTGAGGATAACTTGCATTCATGTGGAGGGGTTTTCTAGTAATGTATTGTCCATAGAAGTGTTTCCCCTTCCCCCTGAGCATGAGTGTTTTCACTGGGTAAATATTTCCTGTTATCAGTCAACATCTTACCTTTAATAAATGCAACTTGCTAGTGGTTGTCTTAAAATTTCTGCTAAAACCATGTAATTCAGAGATGTGGAGTCAGGGAGGCATTTGCTCAGTGCACACACTGCTGCCTGGTGTCCCCATCTCTTACCTGCTGTTCCAGCTGTGGCCTCTGGAGGTTCTGCCATCCAGTCATCATTTCTTCTGTGTCTTTTTATCCAGTTGCTGTGTGTTGTTCTTTCCCTTTATCTATTTGCTTTATGGTTTCTTTGTTGCAATTTTATGCTACATGTAGTTGGTTTGAGAGGTGGTTTAAAATAAAACATGATGCTATCAACTGCAAAACCACGTTCAAATTCAATTGCTTGTGGGGAGGTTGACTAAATGCCAAGTTCGTTAAACACCTGAAAATGTGTTTTTGCATGTGTAGGTTCCTAAAGGATTGCCATACTTTTCTGTGGACTTCGGCCTTCAAGGAGGATTTGCTCATGTGATTGAAGATCAACACAATTTCCCTCATTACTTCGGAAAGGTATTGTTATGTAAAAGATTAATTTACCAATTATGCTCTGTTTTGGAAAATTTAAGTAATTAAAACAGATGCTGCCAGAACAGGTACTTTGATGTACCCTATCTCAGTTTATTATCTGTCTTTACTTGATGAGTCATTGTAACTTGGCTTGATGAATAAAGGATTAGTTGTTTTTTCACTAGCTGATACTGAGATTGTGATTCTAAATCCATGTTTCTTTTCAATTGATAGGAATTGCAGATATTTGACATTATAGATATATAAACTTATAGAGGGAACATACTTGCATCTACTTAAGAATTTTCATGGCCATAGTACTGACGTATAAGTGCACTGACACCTGATTGTGTGAACTAATGTGCATACACATACAGATTACAGACAACTCCTAAAATCCTCATCTGGTTAAATTACTCCTCGTGGTATGTATTGTATATACAGGAAGAGCTGTAATAAATGCTTCCTTTCTTTATTATGTCAAAGCAAACGTTTTTTGAAAAAGTCAGTGTTGCAAAACCATGAAGAGCGATCAGGGAGAAATACAACAGCAGGAAGAGCTAAGTGGGCAGCTTGCTTTCTCTGAACTTACCTTAGTCAAAAATGCACTAATGCGTTAAGGGTTTCAATGTCAGGATCTTTAAGCACTACATCAATGTGCTGTGCTTAAAAGAATTTTGCTGAGGGAACCATCTAACAACTGCAGTTCTATGTTTAAATTGGTACATTTTTCAGAATTTAAAGTTTTACTTAGCACTTGAAGAAAACTGACAATCTCATAATTTGAAAATACATATTTCTTTATTCTGTGATAAGATAGTGTTAAGTAATATGGTTATTTTGCATTTATCATGATCAATCTTACTTTTACTTGCAAAGGAAATTCTTGGTGGCATGCTGGACTTGGAACCACGGCTCTGGAGAAAAGGAATCAGACAGAACTTTGAGGAACAGAGGAAAAAGGTGTTGCAGTTTGCACAGTGGTGGAAACCATATGACTTCACCAAAAAGAAAGAATGAGATCAACCATGGAGTCAAGGACTATATAAGCCATAAATTACACTAAAGAATACTTCATATGTTAAGAATAACACCAATGTGTTATGTGTTGCTAATATATTTTAAAAATAGGATATTGTTTAATTGCTGATGATCTGTTTCTCTTTTGGACACTGGATCACATGTACCTGCAGCCTGAAAAATGAGTTCTGTACAGGGAGTTTGGATTTTCTTTTTTCAGCCAAGCCTGAGGGATAATATCCATGTGGCCATTTGAATTCTTAAAAATGTAACTTTTGCTTTTGGAGTTTTTATAATTTTTGAGACAACTGATATTTTTTAATATTGTATTTAGCCAGTGCTTAAGTATCATGGTGAATTTTTGTAGAAAATGGTGTACATTTTAAGAGCATTTTGATTAAAACAAATACATTGCTGCGGAAGGAAATTGTACAGCAAATGGTTTTCTGATTTTGTGTCCTTGTCGTCCTTGAGGTCATTGCAGTAACACAAACATTCATGAAGGATATGATTGATAAACCTGCTGTTTCCCCCCTGCACAAGAATTAATGCAATTTTTTGTACTTTCTTTCAATATGAAGTAGTATTTTTCAAGCACAAGGGATGATGAGACAGTCCATAGCTGGTGGCAATGACAGCTTTAATACTGATAGTTGCTTTTGATAACAGTAAAAGAAGAATCTCAAGGGAAAATGCTCTCTGATGGCCAGCAAAGAAGAAAATCTTTAAAGGGGTCTCCCCAGATGACTCTTCTCCCCTGGGCACGCCCTCTAGTGCCACAGATGGTTTGTCATTATACTTTGCCCTAATAGTTTTCATCAAGACCAGTTCAAAATCCCTGCTTGTTTTTCCTGCTTGTGGTGCTGTTAGTGCTGAGCGAAGCATGCTCTGACCAGAGGCAAGAGTTACCTGTTAATTGATTGTTAAGCATAGATTTCACTAGGAAATGCCTGCATGCTAGTTCAAGGACCACTTCCCACCGTTTTATTTACTAGGTTTTTTATTTTGTGTAAAAGTTATGGAACAGGGGTGGGGAAGTGTTAGGTGGGGAAAGGATGATTCTTGAATTGGTGTCCACCACTTCCTGTGGAAACCCTGGGATAGCCGGCTTGGGCTTTGCAGATGCAGAGTTGGGATAACAAGGAGGACAGGAGACAAGGACAGAAGGACATAGATAGAAATATTGCTGCAGCACAAGGGAGAGGGTGAACAGACTTGTGAACAGAAGGCTGCAGTGCTACAGGGAAAGGCTGCAAATGATGGAAGGTGGAAGGCCCTTGGCATAGGAGAGGTTAAGGCACTGAGTGTCTCACCACGCATCCTGTTCTTTTCCTGCTGAACTATTGCTCTGTACAGCTCTGTTAACTGTTGTGAACTGCTCAGATTAAGAAATGGATCACTAAATATTACAGGGTTGAATAAGGGTTCATTTCTAGTCCCTTGGTGGTCTTCTGCAGCTTTGATGAGGGTCTGGTGCTTTCCCAGTTCCTCCCCCACCACTGCATTTTGGCAAATAAGTCCAGTAGATATAGAAATCTGCTGCGAATTATTTTCTGTAGGATCTTTGTCAATTGGTGTCACTGCAAGAAAAAAAAACTTAAAAGTAAGCTTTGATGATAATTGTAATGATTTAATGTCTGATTTATACTGTGTTCACCAGCAAACCATGGATAAAAGGGATAGTTCTACTGTTCTCCGGTAAGTTTTGATCTTCCTTAGGCTACTGGGAGGATTGCTTAGCAAATAGGACGTGAAATAGTAGCTACTAGTACTTGCTAAGAATGTAGTAATGCTGAACCAAATTTAGGTAAAGTGCAGTCTTTGGTGGTGTAAAGCGTGACTAAAATTTGTTTTCTCTGAAAGCATATGTAGCCTCCAGTCTCATCTGCCCCCTGGGATGATAGCTGGAAGCAGCTATCCAATGCCATGCAGGAAATGCAATTCTTCTGGCATCACTTCTCTCAGAATTTGTGTTCATCAAGGGAAGTGCTGTGTTTCACAAAGGTTATCCAACTTGTATGCAGAAAAGTCTTCTGACTGCATATTTTATTATTCTGGTTTCAGCAAAACTACTGACTCTGAAATGCGGGATAAGGATAACTCAAGCTAGTGGTGCAGGAAACTGTTTCTCACCCTGTTAGAAGTTTTCAGAACGGAAGACTGTGTTTACCACGTACACTGAGAATAGTATCTGGTAATTGGTCACAGCCCAGACATGTATATTGTCAGGTTAAGATGTTCCTTTTCATAAGTATCTCTAAATATTCATGAAGCCGTAACAGTCAACACAGCTTGTCAGGGCACTTGCAGAAGGCATGGTATGCTTAGATTTCAGTCCTTACTCTTATAAATATTAAAATATTTTAAATAGACCTCTTTCATCTGGAAGAATACCCAGTAACTAAGTTCTTTGGCACTAAGAGGTAGAAAATGTAAATTCAGGTGTCTTTAGGGGGGGTAGGGATTGGAAGCTTGGTTTCCTACCTTGTTATAAATGTGTTTCTATGTACTCTTTTGTGTGACCAGAGAGGAAAAGGATCTTCTTCAAGTGTATCTACGTGTGTGTTTTAACAGTTATTACTTTATATCCATGTCCTGCCCTGTGTTACAGGAAGATCTCGCAGTGCCTAGCATAAAATGCAATGTTTCCTTGGTATCAAGTCAACTTTTGCCAACTATGAGGACTCCCCTCCTTTGTATTTCCTTGATATGCTGAAGGAGTTGTGTTCTCTCACCTTCATTCCAGTCTCTCAGCAGTATCATCTCCCCCAAGACTTAATACCTTGAAGAGTCCCTGGAGGAGCCTGGTCTGTCTTAGGGTAAAAGAGCTAAACAGGCTCCAGTGAGATGTTCACTGTCTTTGCTTTTTCTCAGGCTGTTCCATTCGAGCTGGGTAGCCTGAAGCATGGGTCTTCATAGTAAGGACCCACATTTGGAGGTTATTGTTTTTGCTCAAATTTATACCACACCATTAGCTACAAAATGAGGTGCAAAATTGCAAAACTACTTGCTATCATTATTCTTATCCATAAGCTATAGTTGGTTGATGTCAAGGTGGTTGCCTGAAGTCATCTGTTGATGTAAACTGAATTAGTGAAAAATGAGACTGATGTAAGGTGGGATGAACTCATGGAACTGAAGTGGAAAGAAAGTCTTTCTCCTAGTTATTAATGTTCTCCTGAACAGGTAATTTTCATTTATGCCCATATTCCACTTGCTTTTCACTTCTTCTTTTGTGGTTTTTTTTTTTGAATAAAGCTGGGAGATGCTGCATTTAGGGCAATCTTAGTGCAACAGTGGTGGATTGTTGCTTGGTACTTGTTAAAAGACCTGAAAGAGAATAATGTGGATTTTTGTTGCTTTGCTAGAAAAACAGTATAGCAACATTCAATCTTAAGTCTATTTGGGCTGATTGTTTTTTTTCAGTTGGTTCATGAATCCAAACAATGAGTCATAATCAAATGTAATTTAGTGGGATTTTACTAACTGAGTTAAACCAACTTGTCTTAAATTTCATAGAAGTTCTGAAAGGAAAACAATGAGTTAAAATTAATAGTAATTCTCATGGCAGTTTTCCAATCTCTTGAAATCTCATGAAAGAAGAAAAATTTTGCTGGGTCCCCTGAGAGTTCTTTGACTGAAATTTCTTCAGCATTTCCTGTTTCCTGCATTTCTCATTTTATCATTAAAGTATGTTTTTATAATTCTGACTGGACTATGGATAAAAAGTCATGGAAACACAGGCTGCTATATTCTTGCTTTAAGTGTAACTGTTTTGTAAACAAGATCATATTATCCTAAGTAAGCTAGGACTAGGTACTAGAGTGCAAGACATCTTTATCTACAAGCATCTTTACCCTCCCTGGTGTCCTGGCTCCCAGGTGTGACCTAAACACTGTACACAGAGGCACATCTTGCACATTGGTGGCATTAGAGAAGGCAGCGCCTGAGCTCTTGATGTGTGGGTAGTTGTAAAAAGTTCATTCCTCAGTGCTCAAGCTGCATGTGCCTTTGTACATGTACTGTACAGCTGGCAGCCTGAAATCTCTGATGAGCCAACTCTAAGTTCCGTATTAGAACTGAAAATCCATCAATTCATTATTTTTAAATTTTTAGCTTTTGTAAAGCAAGTACCCTAGGGCATATGTGCAGTGTAAACAAATTCAGCAAAAATCCACAACCACAATTAACATTTTAGAATAAAGTTGAAGTCATTCCTCATGGACCACTATCTCTGAGGTAGCATTTTTATTCAAGACTTTCTGATTTGTGATTTCTGACCATTGATGCACAACCTGCCAATCTTGAATGAGCCGTAAGTGCAGTTTAGTTTTGAGACCAGACAAGATGACTCTCCCAAGTCTCTCCCAGCTCTTTCTGCTATGACTTTAAGATCTTATTTGCTTCTGATATTCTATGTGAAAATGTTTTGGAACAGCATTGTAAGACAATATATGAATATCTAACAGCTGGTAAGTATTTAATGGGGCATAAATACACGGTACAGTTTCACCGTGGCTATTGTGACAGGTTACAGGGCTCTGTTTGGGAACGCAGAGTGATCTCTTATGTCTCTAAATGGTTTTTATACCCAGTTTGAGGTGTGTGCTTTGTAGCTGTTTGTAAGCATTACAGCTCTTCCAACTCTTCCAATATTTTCCCTTTTAGTGTAGAACAACTCATTGAATATTTGACCACTGTTTGGGAGGCCTGAGAACTTGCCAGTGAGGTGGAAGATGACGAGTAACAGTCATAATGTCTTTATGGATGATGGCGTCTCCAACTGGACCTGGGTATGTAGGCTTTTAGTTTACAGTTAACCTGGGCAAATTGAATCAGAAATTGTGACATTATGATCTTTCAGTTTCTCTCTCTTCTTTCCTTGCTGCTCTTCCAGGACTTAGATTTTCATTGTCTTATCTAAGCTGTTCTTTCATTATGTAACTCATTTTAGCAGCACTTGCTAAGACTTAGCAGCTACTTGCTAGGAATGGCTGGTTCAGCCTCTTAGCCACTAAGACTGACCAGTCTGTACTATGGTATTGAGTCTTTGCCTGAATTGCCCTTTCCCATGGCTGACAGTGAGGGTTTGCTAATATTACGTAGTGGAAAAGGTGCAATGCCTGCCATGAGTACTGTTTGTTATATACCAGCACTCCGGGTCTCTGTGTGACTGTGTGTGTTAGGATATGTACTGACTGCATTTAGGGAACAAGTGCTGAGACTTTGTGTGATTTCACTAGGGTTACACTGGGCTTTACACCATTAAAAATGCCGGAGTATGTCCCTTACCATGAGGAGAAGGTAGTTTTAAGTACATGAAAGGAATTACGACTTTACTTGTTCATATACTTAATCTGTTAATACTGGATTTATAAAATGTATTAAGTAAACCTTAAGCCTTTCATAAGTGGTTTTGTGTCATCCATAGAATCAGAGGAGGAGGACAGGAGACAATTTTATCTAGCTGATCCAAAGAGAAATGCGGTTACATTTGTGGCATTGGCATTCCTAGATCTGTTTTTCATCATGAAACATTTGTCTTCTTATCTTTAATCTGATTTGCCCATGATTCAAGTTCATTGTTCATTGTCTTGTCTGTTACTAATGTGTGAAATGTTATTTCATTCTTTGGAGGTTGCTTTTACGGATCTGAGAGCTGCAGTTAGGCTGTCTCCAAATTCTTGTCTTCAGGTTAAACTGGGCATTTTCTTTCAATGTTTTCCTGTAGGTTGTTTTTTTCTATTATTCTTCTTATTCTTTTGTGCTCTAGAGTTTCTCTGGTTCATTAAGATAGGATGTGATGGAAGTCTCGAGAGCGGATATGATATCTCAGAGAGGTGTTACCATTGTGTCTGATATGAGGGGTTTGCTGCCATTCTTGGTGGAATATCCTTCTATTCGCACACACACATTCCCAGTGCAGTTTGCCTGTTTCAGGAGACTATCACGTAGTGATGCCCATGACTCCCTGCAATCTTCAGATCCTCTCCTGCTCTCAAGTCAACAGTTTACTATTATAGCAAATTATACCTAAGTCTGCGTTCTTGCTCCTATCGTTATTGACTTTGTTTCCTTTTTATAGACCTTTTTTTTTTCATTTTGATGAGATAATTTTGAATTCTACTTCTGTTTTAAATTGGTTTTTTCCCCCCCTCTTGAGTCATCTGCAAAATTAAGCAGCAATGCTGTATTACAGAAACTAGAAATTGATACCACATCCATCTGCAACCTGCAATATTTATGTGCACTGGCTAAACTGTTTCCCTGCTATCACTTGGGCTTTTGCTGTTGGACTTGCTGCAACTTCTGATCCCGTTGTTTGTGCTGCAGATGTGAGTACGGTGGGCATTTCAAGTACCAAATGCAATAGGAGGAGTTGCTTTACTAGAGTCAGAAATTAGTATCATCTGTGAAAAGTGAGATGGAAATGAACTCCAGGATTATATTCTGTCTTTCCATAGGAAAAAAATTGGCTGAAAATCATACATTGCTGTGATACCATTCCCATTCAGATCATCTGCTTGGCTGTGCCTCTTTCCAGCCTCTTGCACTCTCCCAGCACTGAGGGAGCAGAGGGAGAAATAGGAAAGGCCCTGATGTTGTGAAAACACTGCTCAGCAATATGTGAAACTGTAGTGTCGTCTCAGCATTGTTTTGGTCACAGATTTAATTCACAGCCCCATGCAAGCTTTGCCCTTAGCTCGATACAGCAGGCAGTGACAGGGCCACCACCCAGAAGGAGTTTTGGGAGGCTTGGTTGAAATTAGGTGCCATGAGTTCTTGCAGTGATTTACAATCGAATTTGTTGAATTTAAAAGTATATACTATTGGCCATTCCTGAAAACTCTGAGGAAAATGTTGTCTGTAATTAAAACATAGATTCAGGATTTTAAAAGCTCTAAACAACTCGATAGGCTTTAGAAGGCAGAGTGGACAGAGAATTTGGCTGTTATCTCTTTTTACAAAGAGCACATGCTTCTTGAGAGATTTCTGTTCACCAGCTCCCCACTTTTATTGAAGTGTAGTCTTCTCTGGAAAGCTTTTGCATCATTTTCTCTTTAGAGCAAAAATACTTTGGTCAGTATTAGAACAGAAACAGATGATAGAGAATTCATCTCACATCTGTGTGAGTAGTTCTTGTCTCCTTATATAGCATTTTATATTTCCTATCAAATGCAAAACCTTAAAAAAACTGTTTTAAACTGAGGAAAAAAGAATAGCATCCTCCAAGGAAATCTTAATCCTCGGGACCTTGTTCTTCACAGCTCCTTGCAAACATGAACTTTGTGTATCTGAAGGTTTTGACAAACACAGCTCCCTCTGATAGCTGCCAATCTGCTGTTTCTTTGGACCACCCGAATTCGCCCCCACATGCCCTGCCCCAACCCAGCACTTGGGATTTGGGTTGCTTAGAGCACCTAGAAAGTCCTCTCAGATCCCAGCTCCTTGTGCACCCCTGGGATCCCATCTGCTTCAGTTGAACACGTAATTCTTGAAGTGCTTTTTGTCTGTGAACACAGTTTTAAATGATTTATGACTGCAAGTCTTTTATTTTTAGCTTCTGTGCAAAGCTTCCAAATCAAATCTTGATGGTAACTGCTGTCTGTGGTGATTTTGTTGTCTTACTTTTGACTAATGAAAAACAAGTAGAGTCTTGCAGTTAAACAGTGTGGTTGTCTTCCTTAGTGTATTTTTTACACAAATCAAACAGGAATACAGGTAGATGAGAACAGTAATGTGATTCTGGTGTATTAAATAATGAACTTTAAAAAGGTCAGTGAGTCCCTGCCTAACAAAACAGCGGGGCTAGAAAGCTTGGATTGTCTTTTGATGTTGGGAAGTGAGGACATGCAAGAAAGAGGGTTGTGAGGACTCACAAGAGGTTGTGAGCTGAGTGGTGCAGTTGACACAACTGAAGGATGGGATGCCATCCAGGGGGCCTGAATAAGCTTGAGTCGTGGGCCCATGAGAACCTCAGGAGGTTCAACAAGTCTGAGTGCTACTCCCGGGTCAGGGCAATCCCAGACATGAGCACAGACTGGGAGAAGAAGTCACGGAGAGCAGCCCTGCCAAGAAGGATGTGATGGTGCTGGTGGGTGAGAAACTGGATGTGACCTGAAAGCCAGTTGTATCCTGGGATGAATCAAAAGCAGCATAGTGAGGGACAGGATTGTGCCCTGCTGCTCTGCTCTGGTTTTTATCATCATGTGATTCCTCAGTTCTGATGCTACAAGTGCTGTGGTGTTTCACAGGTGTCTGCGTTGTTTGGGCAATAAAATTGTGATGTTTCATTTTCTTAAATTATCCTATATGCATTACCTGTGTTATGCAGAAACCTTTGTGCAACTTCTGGTTAATGTGTTTTGGCTTCACAGATGATTTCTGGCTATGCAGTTTTCATTGCAGATTTTTGGGTTTTGGTTTTGGATTTCTGCCCCTGTAGCACATTGACTGCAGTGTGTCTTTGTGGGTGCCAACAAGAGTGCTTCTCCTGCATGGTATTGTGCTTAGCTCCTCTCTATGGGACTGACTCTTAGTTAAGTACCCTGGTACTGCCTGGTCCTCGGGAGTTCTCAGAGACCTGTGCTGCTCCCTTTCCTGATAGCTGGGGTCTTGGGGAGAGGGTCTGTTTGCTGGAGATGGGCTGCATCACTGGGCTATTGACCATTTCCCTCCTCTGAAGGGAGTCTGTTGTGCAAGAGGGCAGGCCTTGGGGAATAATCTAAAAACTATCACTCTCACCTTCTCAGGAACTGTGTTTCACATCTGGATCAGCTTATTAAGAGTATTTACTAATGAAGCCCCAGTAAGGTGACACAGCAGCCAATTATTTTTTGCACTGAGTTCCCACTTGTTTAGTGACTGACAGCAGGACCTTTTAAAACTGCAGGCCTGACAACTTTGTGTTAAATCTCTTATTTCAGTTTAGTCTTTAACAGCATGTCTAAATCCCAACCTGAATCCCCAAATATAATCACATTACAGACCAATTATTCTGCTCGCTGAGTCACTTTGTCAGTTTGACAGCATGCCTAGCAGAAAATTTCAATTCCTTTCAATTCTTTGATTAAAGAAATGAATTAATTCAGAGTTTTATTTTGTTTGGAGATATGAAAGTCTGACTCTCCCACTGATTCATAGTCACCATTTGAAGCTGGAGACTTCTATTTTGTGGTAGTCACAATTCTGGGCAAAACCCTTCTTACTGCCACGCTGGGGTGCAGATCCCTGTATTTGAAGGCCTGCTCCCGGCTTTTTGCTTGTATTGGCCAGAGAATCACTAGCTCACTTCAGCCGCCATGAATGGCCAATGTGACAAGTAATCATGAAGAAGGAGTCGATCCTTAAAAAGGATGTCTTCCTGGTGGATTATTACTTAAAACAAATATACAAAGAATACAAAGACGTGTAGACAGAATTTGGAAGTAGGAAAGAACCTTTATTTGAACAAGTGGGCCTTGAAATTGGAAGTGTTTGACCTTCAGAATATTTGGTTAGCTTTGAAAAGTTGGGTATCCGCAGCCTGCAGTGAAGACTAAGAACTGTTAACAAAATCATGCTGTCATAGGTCTCTGTTTGATATATTTTTGTACTCATTACAATGGGTAAGGAATAGTATTAGCATTGGCATTTTGAAATTGTTTCTCAAATACCACAAATACATTATGATTTAGAATTTACAAATGTTGTATTGCTATCAGCATGCTGCAGACCAAATCAGCTGTTGTGCTGGCTGTTGCCCAGTCACATTATTAGGCCATGAATGTCATAAGGTGTTAAAAAACCTCCCACACAGGGCAAGGTTCATGCTTTTCATTCCCATTCTGCAAATGAGGAACGACCTACAGGAAGATTAGAGCTGGGGCAGGGTTCCACTTAACACTGTGCAGTCCCTCCTGGGCAGATGTGGTCAGCTCAGGGCAATGTTTGATGGGACAGAGGACACTCCAATCAAAATTAGTGAGAGGAAAATTGTTAGCAATGTAAGGACACATTAGGAGTGAGTAGGGATAAAATCAGAAGGGCTAAAATGTGAAGTGGATGTAGTGACTTTTAGGCTCATAAAAGACAAGGAGAGAAGCTTTAACACCCACACTAAGAGGAAGGCAATAATACCATGGTGTCATTGCTGAGTTAGGAAGACTGTCAAATAACTGATGGTGCAAAAGAGATATTAAGTAGTTTTGGCTTCTAACCTTACAAAAAAGAACAATTTTGACCAGATTCTAAACACAATTAAGTTTTCAGGGGGAAAATAGTTGTCAGCAATAAGGAAAGAAAAGGTAAAACAAAATATTCAATAACTTCCATGCATATCAGTATCTAAAAAATCAGCAAGAAACTATCTGGCTGCTGTAGAATACTTGGGGAAGATATGAAAATACCATTAATAAATATTTACAGATACATTCAAATATAGTATGTGTAAAATTGCCTAGACCTATATCCCATAGCTTTGTTCCTGTTCATGAGGACTTTTTTGGGGGGGAAAAAAAAGTAAGCAAACTTTCAAAGAGAATACATTTTTTATATTCTCTTCATGAGAATCTTCACACTTCCTTAAAAGTTACCTTTCCATCTAAGCAAAGCTTTCAGTATTTCTACTGTGAGTTTTCTGTCATTATGCAGTCTAAATAAAATTCATCTTTGAAAAATTTCTTTCAGATAGAGCTTTACTGCCAAGAAAGAGAGTATAATTTTCACTATCCTCTTGGGAATTTGTGTAGCAGAAAGGTTGTTTTGAAGTGCACAAAACCTGCTCTTTCTGCTGGGTAATTTTGCACCCTCCAGTGGCCATGAGGTTCCTTTTTTCTAGTCCCAAATTCCCTGAAGCTGATAAAACACATTGCTGCAAGAAGCAAAATGTTCAGATTCTGAAAGCCTTCTGAGTGCTTTCTTCCTATAATCAAGAAATCCACAGCTGTTTCCAAAAGGATATATTCCAATAACTCTGTGATTTTATGGAAATTTTCTCCTTCTTTCTACTGTACCACTGCTGGGAAAAAATGGATAAATCTCACCTGTGACATTCTGTTTATGTTTAATAACTGCCATAGTCAGTCAGACAGGAGTCCTGCAGCAAGTTTGGCAAGTTTTGTAGCATCACAGAAAAATGGCCCTTGGGAATTAAAAATAATGAGCTGTGATTCCATGTCTGCATCTCCAAGCAGCTCCTCCTTCTGTTGGGACAAGCCCTCTTGAGAGGAGAAAATGCTGACACCATTCACGTATTCTTTCCAAGGCAGGCATCAGCAAGAGGTAGTGAAGTTCTGAGTACATCAGTAGTTTTCTGTGTTTTTTCCTGACCAAATTACAGAACTGCTTGATACTTTGTCCATATGTGGAAAGAAATATCTTTCAAATGTCCATCAGTATCTTCTGAAAGAGAATCTAATATGTGATTGTGGAACTGTAGAGGTATTTCAAGCAAGACTCCTTATCTCTCTTGAATTCAGTTTTTACATTGAACATTTTACCTTTTGTCCTCTGAGAAGCCACCAAAGGCAGTGTTACCCATGCTGGAAAGTAATCCTCAGCCTTCAATTCTTCTGTAATGTGTCAGAACTTGCTTGGAAATTAATTTTGCAGTTACACTAAAAAATGTTTCAAAAATTTTAGGTGTTTGACTACTCAGTGGTGAGATGCAAGGAGTAGAATACATCTCACCTTAAGTTTAGGGGGATGATTTACCACCAGTATAGGGAAAATGTCCAAACTCCTGTTACAGTGAGCTGAGGTGAGAGAGTGATTCAGTCTGCTCGGTGTGGGTGCTGCTCTTGGGGTGCGTCAGTGGACTCCAAAGCCGCGTCCTGCCCTGCCTGGCTCTCCATGGGCTCTAGTGGGAACTTGGACACGTGGCTCACACATAGACACCTGCATTGTAGAAACTCTAATCCAGGAAGGCTGGATTGTAGCCTGTATTTTTATGTAGAAAATGATTGTCATTATTTTTTACTCCTATATAGGAGTTGTATCCTATAGAATATAACTTTCCTACTGTGAGTCTTGCAGCAGCCATCAGAACACTCTTGAATTTTCTTGCTTTAAGATACTGGGCAAATTGTGTCCTATTAAAGGTGGGAAAGTTTAATACGTTTCACAAATTGAATGCTAAATGTTTGTTAATATATTTTAATGTTCTAATGAGGGATGGGGAATGCAGGGAGAACTGAGCACTCCTGTGTCTAGAGCCACAGGATCTTAATTGAGGCCAGCTGCAAAAAAACCAGGGTAAAATTTCCTATAAAACAGTAGTTGTATTTCAGAAGTCAAAGGAATTGGACAATGTCTCAGAGGACTTGCAGAAGAAAAGCGTTTTTCTAGAAACAGAATAAAGAGAACCCAGGGACCTACACTCTTCTAACCCATACCTTGGAACTGGAAGAAAAGCAAGTAAGCATCTAATGGTTTATATGTGTGAGTTAGAAAAAAAACCAAACAAAAAAAAGGATTTTGAAAATTCCTTGAGATTGCTTTTTTGTTTGAATGGCCTACAGAGAAAGCCATAGATATGATATATGTGGAATTTTAATGATTCTGTAACTAATGTGTGATATTTCCGTAAGCAACCTACAAGGATAATGAAACCCTGGAAATGTTGTTACATTCCACTATTCAGTTCACATCTGTGGTCTTGTATAGCACTGGGATCTAGGTGATCAGTATGATGCTATTAAAAGTCACGTATTTTGGTTTAGGGTATATGATTTTTAAAGCTGAAGCACAATCCTGAAAATGTGAAGAACAGCAAGGAGGTAATTTTGGCAGAAAGAAAGTTATTTTGAGCTTGTCCCCAGTCAAGACTGAGGACCTTAAAAACCCATTTTTCTCAAGATGAGATGAGGCATTGTGTGTAGTGACATGTGATGCTTCTGGAGTGTAGTTTTGCTGCCCTTCACATAAACCCCGGGTGGTAACATACCAGAGGTGATAGAACATAATGAAGGATGTAGATTAGACAGAAGCAGTCACATCTCTTCTTGTCCCCCTGCCCTTAATGAAAAGAACATGATTTTTTTTCCCATTTCCCCAATTAGGTCAAATTTAGATGTGTCAGTTTTGTTCTGCTGAGTTCCAGTTCTCAAGTCCTTCTTGCACAAAGGGTGGTATGGATTCCCCTAGGTCACATTAGTAGCCTCTCCCTCTGACTGGATAATCCTCTGTCTTTAATTCTTGCTGACTTTTATGATCCATTTTATTTAATGACTTCAGGTGTTTGGTTGGTTTTTTTTGCTTTCCCTGGTACAGTCCACTGAAGAGGTGAGGTCTCTTGCTTCACACCATTGTGGGTAATATGGCACTTTCATAAGACATCAGAAACCCCAGGGGCACGACAGCTCTGCTCTGCTCTCTGTACTCATGCTGCAAAGAAGAGGAGCTGCTGGTGTGTGGCTCTGGACTCTTACGCTGACAGTGAACCTATTATTTCAGAGAGGGTGTGTGTCTTTGGAGGATCTAGTGTTCCTTGTGGCTCATGTTTCCGGATGCACTGCAAGAGCATCAGGAAATAGAAAATTTAGTAAAAATAACATACAGATGTAAAGGCCAAGAGTTTGGTTATGGATTCATGGCTGTCTACTTTTGCAAAAAAGTCTCTTTTTTTTTAAAGTATTGCTCGAGGGGCTGAGAAGACCCCTTGGCTCCAGACTAAACAGCTCACAATGTGGCATCTGTCCTCCAAAGTTCCCCAAACAAAAAGTACCACAGATATTTCCCTAATCTTGAGAATATTATACTGTTGTTATGTGAATCTTGACTGCCACTGTGTTTGCAATTACAGGGGAAGAACTTTTTGGTATCCTTGAGTTTTGTTGTTTTGGTTTTGTTTTTTTTTTAATAACTTCATACTGGTGGAATGGCTCAGGACTTTGGGAGTGATATGCAATGATATTTCCATCTTATTTTGCTCATTCCTGGTAATATCGATTTCAGACCTCTAATTTAGTTTTCTGTTAGCGTGATGATTTTATTGTCTGTATATGTAACTATGTAAAATAGGTTGGTTTTTTTTTAATGAAAAAAAGTGATTTGAAGAACAGAGAAAATAATACACTATTTTATTACTACTTGGGTCTCCAAGAGGATTAGACAAGAAATGCTGTGAATATACAGAACAAGAGCAGTTTCTGTCCCAAATTAATCATAATTCATTGGAAAGGAAAGACTCTCAGCCTTTTATTTAGAGATGGGAAACTGAGATAAAAAAAGATATATTTTCCTGTTATGCTTCAGCTGTGATTGTGGATACTTTTATTCAAGATGATTGTTGTGTATTTTCAAGCCTTTCAGATTTAAGCTTGAGACATGTTGACATGTTCGTAACAACTTTCAACTACCTGTATCAAAAGCTTTTTACCTAAAAATTATATTCCCTCCTTGGGTGAGACAGAGACAATTGGAACTCAAGCCAACACCATCTTGTTAATACAAAAAACCTTTGGTTGTTGATAAATGGACGAGTAAAAGATGCACTCAGGCACAGCCTTGATGGCGTCAGCCTCAGCTTTGTCACTGATGGAGAGGGAAAACATGATTTTTGCAAGAGTGTTCAGAATTTGAGGGGGATTTTGGGTGTATGTGAAGCTTATTATGGGATTTCAGAAGAGGTTTGTGGGATTATGTAAAATTTGTTATGGGAAGTTTAGGGGAAGGGAAGGGATCAGGGTAAATGGGTGAGAAGAATGAGGCAATGAGAAGGAGGGATAGAAATGGCTCAATGTGCTGAACACTGTTCCTGCCCAGCATTCCAGTCCTATCTTTGTATTCAATCCTTTCCCCAAACCATTCTTTCTTTGTAATCTTGTTGTGCAGTTTGTGAGAGCTGCGAGGTCCAAGTGTCAGCATCTGGAGGAGAATTGCGGAGATCCAGTTGTCAGCAGCTGTATACACCTGAGACACCTAAACGCCGGCAACTGGAAAAATTTGAGTGTGTTACTATTTCTGCAGTGAATTTAACCCTGTGTGCACATGTGCTTATGTTTGCCAGCAAACTTTGAGCTGAATTAACTGGAGGAGACCTGCCTCTGTCAAGGTCTGAGGTCTGAGTTGGTGGCTGGGTAAGAGTCCTGTCTTACATGGATGTTAGGAAGACTGAGAGACTGTGCTGATATTTTCTTCCCTAAAACTCCCACAGCACCAAATGTAATGACTCATTGCTTCTGTTTATTCCTTAATTACAAAGTTCCTATGTGGGGGTCTCAGTTTTACAACAGCACATCTCACTGGTATGACTTTCATAATGACTCTGCTCCATGGCATGTTTGAGCTCAAGCATGGAATCAGGCTGAGGGAAAAACGTTTCCAGTGGTGTTTCCAGTGATGGATACCTCCATCATCCCGAGCTCCAGAACCTACTGGCTCAGAGCCAAAGAGAAAATGGCCGGAAAATTCAGGGGGAACTGCTGTACCTGCCAAGAAGGTGAAGCAAGAATACAGTAAGATTTAAGGGAGAAATCGATGATGTATGTGGAGGTACAGACAGAACTACATAAAGAAAATGACCACTTCCAGGTACATATTCCATCACTGTGCACTTCCCAGTGCTGCTGCACCCAGACTGTTGAAAATGATGCTGTTTTACTCTGTAATTTGGAAGCCAGAAGGAATTGTAGTTATCCAATTGACTGATGTCCAGCTTTAATCTGAAATTTGCTAATAAAATAACCTTGTTTTCCTGACTGCCTCTAGTTACAGCCTAATATCTGCTCCCACCTGTGGCAGAGCCTTGATTAATGGCTTTGGTGGTGATATTGCTTCTGTGATAGGAGGTCCTCCCAACCTGAAGAGAAGCTAATCCCAAAAGAGAGACAAGGCACAAAAGGGGAAGCTGCTCTAGGCGTGCTGGGAGAGTCAATCAGTAGGAGTGAAGGAGGAACTCTGATGGCCCTGAAAATATGCTGGGTGAGGTTACTGAAGGTGCTCAGAGAAAGTACAAAAATACTTTTTGAAAATAACGAGGAAAACGAAACGTTGGAAGAACAATTGAGAGAAGCAGCTAAGACTGAATACTTTCCCTCTTGTTTTCACCCCAATCAATATGAAGATTAGGAGAGACAAAAGAGTTTTCAAGAGGCCTGAGTCATCTCTTCTAATGCAGGGGAGAAATATTCTGTAGAGCCCTCCCTCCTCTTCAGGGTGTGCTTCTGGGAATCAGTCTGCCTTAATACAAGCAGAAGGAAATGGATTTGGGGTAGTTGCTGAGCTTGCAAGCGCCCACTTTTGATGATTTTGGTTTCAAAGGTGGCATGTATTACCATTGAATAATTACAGTGTTATCCTAATTAATCTGGACCTACAGATCTTAGTGTCTCTGGAATACATTTTTTCCATTAATTAGTGATTTTAACAGTGTGGTTAGGTACAACAAAGTCTGCATTTCCCTGGCAGGGGATTTCCTCTAGCTTCTTTTAATGTGATTTTCCGAAAGAAAATCAAATCTCATTTTCTTTTAAAAAACCTTAATTTGGCCAATCATTCTCTGTGAAACTCTACTAGAAGAAGTTTCTTTAGATGCTTAAGTTGAGGATACCAAAAGAAATAACTGACACACGTTCAACCTGAGGAGCTGGAGGAGCTGGAGATGACTTTTCCACCGACCTTTTAACCAAACTGGTGTGGGTTGCCTGACACATGGGCTGCAGCTCAGCAATAAAGGTTTCCTGGCAAGTCCAAGGACAACATTAGCTCTTGACTTGCTTTTTCTGTGCTGTTCAGGACAACATCACCTAACAAGGACTTGTGCTTATCTATTAATTACATTTTTCTATTGAGGAAGCTCAGCACAGTTTGACCCCTAACATAATTTATTCCTCCTGTGCAAAGGAATGACTCAGGTTTTTGTAGCTGTTGTGACTGACTAAAAGTATATTATTCACTTTGTATGAAAAATAATGCTGGAGATGTATTACTCCGTAATGGCTGCTCTGCATCCATTTTGCAGTCTTGGTCTCTCTCTACCATTATAAACCATTTTTGAGGTATTTCCAACTCACTTATTGAAATTTGCATCAACTTAATGTTCAACCTTCAAGATGTTGCTTAATTTTCTTAGAAATATTATCTAGGAGTATAAAAAGATGCAGATTCCTTAGTCAAAGCCAGGCCCTCCTGAGACACAACATTTCTTCCTCTCAGCATTATTTGAGTTTGCATGAAAAGCCTTGGGGAGGGAGGCAAGCCCTTCATTGCAGGGTCTAGGTGTCCCCTTACGGTAGACAACCTGTGTACATAATAAGGTTGTGCTTGGCCTGAACAGCTTAAAACCCAAAGAAAATGAGGCCCAAACTGATGAAAGAAGTTGGAGAAAACAGACTTTTGTGGATAACAGGACAAATGCTCCCTGCCCAACTATAGATTTTAAGCTTCAGCTGGACAGGGTGCTGGGGCATCTTGTCTACACCATGATTTTGCCAAGAAAGGTTGGACCAGGTGAATCCTTGAGGTCCCTTTTATGGCTTTTCAGCCCAAGAAAATTACACTAACATTGGAATGGTTTTATGTTCTTTCTCCCTGTTGCAGTTACTGGGAGATGGTATCTGAAACTGCTACAAGGAGCAGAAAGAAAGATCTGTAATAAAGGTATCAGTTTAGGTTTAAAACATGTTCTGTGCCTAACTGGAAGGCACAAGATGACACTAAGTACTTTCTAGGCCTATTACCTTGTTGTAGATGACAGAGGTGCATTCAGACAAATCTGTATAAGCAGACAAGCAGCATATAGAGAAGAAGGGCAATTGGGTGCTTAGACAGTAGCTGTTTTTTGACAGGCCTTTGTGATGAACTGGCAAAAAACACCTGCCTAATGAGACTTTGGTAGGTGCAGCACAACAGCAATCAAGACACAGTTATTAGCAAGATGATGAAATTATAGTACCTCCTTGGTGTCCTGTTCTTATAAAATTGTGTTACTTCCACATATTTGGGACTTGAAAGCATGAGAACAGCAAATGGTGCTGTCTTCTTTCTTCATCTAAGCAATTTTCTATTTTTTTTAATACAGTTGAAAATAATTCCAGAGAGAAGAAGAGTGAGTGGTGATGTTTTTTCCTACTATTAAGACACTCCCCCAACAGTGTTACTCACAGTGCCACCATTGCAGGTTCATATTGGGAAGCTCTGAAAAGATGTCCTTATCCCTTCAAATGCTAAGAAGAAACCTTGTCTGAAAAATCAGATGAATAGACAACATAGCTTAGGCAGAAAAGCTCTCACTTCCTTTGCTAAAATATTCTGGGTAAAAAGTGCGTTACTGAAACGGTTGTGAAAGGTCCAGATGGCTTTGAAGGTCAGCACTGCTGGAGCTATTCTCTGTGCACAGCACTGAGGGTATAGCCTTCCTGGAAATGTGCACTCTCCTCTCCTTCAGCAAGGCCACCTTCAGACCTTGGACATCCAAGGGCACCCGCTTTAGGTGCTGGCAAACTGGCGAGGGCACTGTGGTGTCCCCCCACTCCTCTCTCCTAGGCACAGCGGCATTGGAAAGCTGTGCAACAGACTGGTTATTCCTACATCAGCTGCTCAGTCCTGCTCTCCATGGAAATGTCCCTGCAAACATTGTGGTGAAGCTGAGCAAAAGAAGGAAATCTCCAACACAACAATAAGTGTTAGAAAGTGTGTATCTGACGTCATGGCTGAGGCTGAATGCTATTTTTGCTAGGAAAACAAAGAGAAGATATAAAATATCAAGGGACAGAGAAGAAAAAAGGGGGGAATAGTCATACCAAAAGAAATGTCGGATGACACTGGTCTGCATCAGTACAGATTACAGCCCTTTTTTTACTAAGGGTCTTTGCAGAGGTAAAGAGTTACGTCAATTTATCTTGAAATGACCCTTGACAAAGAGCAAAGTTCTATTATAATCTCATTTAATAAACTGTTAGGCCACCTAAATATGCTTTCTATCTGAATTATCCACTGGAAACGTGCTTTAGCAATTCATTAACCTTCCTTCTAATTATGTGGGTATTGGCAGCACTCTGCTATGGCCCTGCAGAACCACAGCACAAAAAATGTTTTTCTTTTGCTCAAAGTACATGTTTGTTTCGGAAAAGGGGCACAGAAAGGTCAGAGGGATGTAGTTGTTTGTACCCTCCCTTGGATTTACTGGAATTGTTACTTACTTGTTCAGAATTAGCCATTACTTCAGTACAGATTTTATTACCGGTCAAAGACACACTTGTGGAAGCAAACCCAAATCTCCTACTAAAATAAAAAATAACAGATAAAATCAGATACAATATTTCTACTTCAAGGAAAATATAAATAAGTACTTCATTAAAGATTTTCTAGAGGAAATAAGCTGGCTTGGAAGAGTTCTGAACTTCGGGGACATTTGCTCAGTGTGGAGCCAAGTTCAAACTTTGCAGTTTTTGTGAATGGAATGTGGTGGTTTCAGAGGATGAGAATGCTGATAAGCACCAGAGGTCTTCTAGGCTCACAGTGCAGTTTAGAGTAGAGCCCAGACGTTGCTGCTTTTAAGGAGAAAACAAACTTTCCATGACACTTTCGGAGCTGACTGCTCTTAGAGAGGTAGTTTGTTTTAAATGCTCAGTGCCTAGAAGTGACTTCCTGATGTCTGACACAAATGTTTTTCGAAGCTTTGAACACTGCTATTTCCCAGCTTTAGTATTCCTCATTTTAGCTGTGTCATGTGACAGCGATAACCAAAGGCTGCTAATGCACCAGGGCAACCAAACCTTGGAATGAAAATGGGGAAGATCAAAACGTTCTGTGTCTTCCTTCAGCACTCTTGGGACAAACACTAGGAAGATTTCCAAGGTGTTTTTCATCCTGCTCTATTTCATTGCTCATATTTATTCTCTCACTCCAGGAAGGGTGTCACAGGTGTTGTGACAGCTGGGGACAGGTCTGTGGCTTCTAAGAAGTGCACTGTCACCTCACTTAGCACGTGAAGACGATGCCTGCTAATGTGTGTGTTCAAGGTGCAGCAAAGATTAGAGCATGGACCTTCCTTCTGCTCCCTGGCTGCACAATGTCAAATGCCACAGGAGCCCTGCTCCATTAGGATGATTTTCATGTATGAATTCTGTCACCAGAACAGACAGAAAAAGTGAGACAGAGCCCCTCTGGTGGTACAGGGGCTCTCAGGTGCAAATAACAACATGTGAATGCTGCTCTACGCAGCTGCCACAGGAATGTTCCCATTCTCCACAGGGCTCTGTTTTATGGGAGTGAGGAGGGAGGCTTGAGGGAAAGCAGGCATTATCCTGCACCTACAACAGAAAGAAGTACAAAGTTCTGCAAAAAAATTCAGTGTGGAAGAATGTGTGGGAACAGTGGGAAAGCAGTGCCGAGCCCTGGAGAGAGACGGCTAAGGACAAGAGGAGCTCTATCTCTTTGCAGACTTGCTCTGAAAACATGTGAGCTTAGGGCTGCCTCTGCTCTGATGGGATGCTGGAGAGCTGTGCTGAGCAGTGCTCCCAGTCCAGCATTCAAACCATCTCAGCCAGCCCTTGCTGGGGCATCCAGGAGAGTAATTGCACAAGAAGCAGGACTATTGAAAGGCCTCGGATTTCCATCCGGTATTCCACCCAGGTTTTCCTGAGAGAAGAGGGGTCGCACGCTGGTGTGAGTGGATGGGAACTGATTGATTGACAGGAGCCTTGCCACTTTGTGGTGGACTGTGACAAGCCCTGGGGTTTACTGTTGTGTAGTAGTGTCATGCACAGTACAAAATCTGTTATTGGTCAAATAATGAATTTGAAGGAGTAACAGACAGGGATATCTCTTCCAGCATTTCACTGTTAGATCTCTTCTGCCCAGAAACTGGGATATTTATTATTCAAGAGGATATGCCATGGCATTTAGATTCAGCTCAATCAAATGTTTTTGCTATAATAGGGAGGGCTAAGATCTGAGTGGGAAGACCATGAAACGACTTCTCAGACTAGTTTTCTTGCAGGAACCTCCTTGTTGACAGAAACTCTTTCATGTTTAATTCCATGTAAAGTGCTGTATACAGCAACTTGCTTAAGTGGATGAGTAATGAGTAATATGAAAGTAATATAATAATGCAAAAATAACATAAAAACCCTCGAGACATTCATGACAAGAATCCCATCTTTTTGTCTCAGTGTATTTCAGAGTGCCCTAGGGGAACTCCTTTTTCCAGAAGAAAAGCTGAGTTATGCATTTTCCTATTTTATCTAATTGTAGAGAGAGATTCCTGTAACAAAAATTGAGCTGTCTCCAGAAGTGCCTTTATCTCTTAAAATTGGAAATCATCCATGAGGATATGTGACCTTGTCACCCGGTCACGTATTCAGTGTTTCTCTTTTGATTTTGAATCTGGTAGTCTCCTGAGAAAATAGGTGGCTCTGTGGGGCTTAATGGTATAGGTGTGGAATAAGAAAAGCATGTGGAAACCAACCAAACTGGCAATAAAAATATAACTGCTTGCACTTTCAAACCCCCATTTTCAAAAAATTGGCAGAAAGGGTTAAATATGCTTGTAAATATACCTACTGTAAGGCTTTTCCTGGCTGCATGCCAAGTGGCAAGCAGTCCCTTTGGATGCAAAAGGGCACATGATGGTACAGTTAATGCTTCGGAAACCTCTGGAACATCTGGAGTCCCAGCAGGGATTAAGCAAAGATTACATTGTGTGTTCAGATGTGTGCACAGAAAGTCTCAGCTCACAGGTGTTGCTGAGGACCATTCACAATCCTCCTAAGCAAGACATACTTATCAAAGAGAATACTGTAGCAAGCAAATTTCGAATACATGAGTATGGGAAAAGTCTATGAATTTTGCAAAATTGAGGATAGTCTCCTTCCCTCCTATGTCTTTCTCAGATTTCTGCCGACTGTTTGCACTCCTGGGGCTGAGGAAAATGTTTGTTGAAATCTTTGCAATTCTCTCTGGAACTCTCCTCATCCTTGCTGTTTGTTCCTTTCCTCCTCGAGTCCTCCCTGCACATGTGCATCACAATGCTCTCCAGCCACCGTGCTCCTGCATAATGCCCTGTGAGACCTGGGTCTGTGCCTAGTCCCTGTCCCATACTCCTTATAGCCAGAGTCCTCACCCACAAGGTATTGCCCCAGGAAGTGGGACAAAGTATGAACTCCAGAGAAGAGCTGAGCAGGAGGTTTGGATGCTGAAGGAGATGGTGAGGGGTTCAGGAAAGGTTCCTATGTAATGGTACATTTCTGACTGCAGTATATGTGAATTACTGCAGTCTTTGAAACAAAAATCCTTGGGGTACCTCTTTTGCATGGGGCTGCTGGAGATGTTGAGATGCCTGGAGAAGGCTGGAAGGAGAGGCATGGACCTGGGACTGCAAGCTACATGGTATATTTGAACTTTTTTGTGGATGTATGGATGGTTGGATGGATGGATGCATGTGTGATAGTGACCCCTCCACATCCTAAGCATTATAATGGAGATAGGATGAAGAGTTCCCCTTCCCCTCCTTTGAAACCACAGTTTCTGCAAGGGCAGATCCTTCTTCTACTTCATTGTTCAGCCTCTTCCTGTCTAGGTCTGGGAATCCTCTCTGCTCCCTCACAGGAATTTTGGAGGTTATAAATTTGTTGTAAAGCTTAACCCCAATGAACACAAAGACCCTTCTTATGAAGCGCTGTAGCCATGGGATCTGGCTACCCTTGACAAAATAACACAGAAAAAAAAATGTACACTGCTGTTTCTGCAAGGACAGATCCAGGGTTTAATGCTGTACAGCTTTGTAGATGCTGGCATGGGGTGGGGACTCAGGCTTAATGACAGCAGAAGACCCTCATGTCATTGAGAGCTGTGTTATCCCACTTCTTCTGGGGTTTCTCCACCTTTGTTTGGAGCCCACAGATGGCCCCAGAGGTGCAGTTGCTGCTCCATGGGCCATAGTGCCCCCCTGGAAGTCCCCAGCCCTCCAGCTGTGTCCCGTTGGAGCAGGCAAACCTCACGTTGTTGACGGCTGTGTTGTCACACAGGTACTGCCACCTTTCCACGCGCAGTGAGAAGGAAACCAGCTTGTTGCTGGAGCAGACCTGGGCCTCGGTCCAGTTTCCCCACCTGCCAGATGAAAAAGCAACTTACCAAGGCTTGTCCAGCCTCTGCTGTGCTGCAATCAACACCACAACATGCCTGGGGTCCTGGCAGTCGTGGGGCAAGGGCCCTACACAGGCTGGCAGGTTTTTAGGAGCACCTGTTGCACTCTCCTTCCCCATCACCCACTGGATGCACAGCCACCGCCAGCTCCAGGCTGCCCTGCTCCTGCAGAACCCCTTGGCAATTCCAGCTGCTTGCTTTCTGCCTCTTCCTAGATGCACTTTCTAAAGCAAGCATTTGAGGAAAAGGAGAAAGTATAGCTTTAAGATCTGTAATTTTTGAACTTTCCTTCATTTTCCAAAGCACTGTTCCTTTCCCTGGGTCCAGGTCTTTACCCGGAAACCTTCACACTGTCTGGCCAAAGGGAACTCGCCCACCTCCTCAAGCAGGGTGTGGAGCCACCCTCACAGGGGCTGTGGGTGCCCATGGAGAAACCATTGCTCATGAAGGTTTCCCTTCATGCTCCCCAGGAGCTGCTGCCCCGAAGGAGGAGGAGAAAGCGAAGGCTGCTCACCACCCCACGGAGGACTCGATGACTGTGCCGTCCGTGCAGAGCAGGCGGACGCCGTTCAGAGCTGTGTCATCGCGAAAGAGCCAAAATCCCTGGTAGGGCTGGACCTTAGAAGAGAGGAAGAAAATGGGAGAGGTCAGCACTGTCGCCCTTTTAAAGAGCTGATGAGGTGAGCTGTTGTGATGAGAGAGGGGAGGAGGCTTTGGGGACAGAGCAAGAAGTTTTGTGCAGCTGAGCAGGACTGCGAGGCAGCTCTGTGGCATTTCTCAGGAAGCTCTGTCTGCTATTGCACACCTCTGCTTTTCTCCAAGTGGTGCTGCAGGGGCTCTGGACACAGGAGTGCTCGGTGGCTGCTGTCCCAGGCCATGCCCACCCTCTCACCATGTGCTGGGATACCCAGAGCTAGGGTGCTGTCAGCTGGGACTTGTCCCAGCCCCCTGAACACAGGCTCTGCTGTACCGACCCCAGGTATTTTCTTACCCTTTGCTAAGAAATCACTTCCTGGCAGGGAGCCTGGAGAGGTACCGTGCACAAGAGACTTCTTGCTGAGAACCCTACATGATGCAGATACAACACAAACTGCTGTGATGGAGCAAAGCGTGGTGGCAAGCTCTGATACGATCAGAACAACACAACATTGTCTCACAGCAGGTTTTTTTCCCCACCCTGAAAAAGAAGTGAAACCTTACCTTCAATTCAAATCCCTTTGCATAGCCACTGGGGCAAAATTGCTTGTGGCCCCAAGAGCCCCAGGGGCCACCATTTGGCACCATGAGGGTGGACTCGTATGGCCGTCCCTCCGTGCCCGGGAGGCAGCAGGAGCCCAGCAGGCAGAGGATGGCTGAGATGAGCAGCTGCATCTCAGGGAACCCGCTCAGTGCCTCTCTGCATGGAGGTGCTGGCACAGGGGAATTTATCGGCCAGGAGAGTGGGTGGGAATCCTTGGGGATTGTCAACAGAGCTCCCAGGGAGTGCTCACTGTTGCTATGTGCTGCTCCTGCTGCCTGCCTGCCCGCAGAGGGGAGCTGGTGTGTGCTGCTCAGGGACTTGCAGGGCTCTGAGAACTTGTGCGTGCAAGGGAAGGAAAGCGGGGCAGAGCTGGGACCATTCCCCAAGGAGATGGTTTGCAAAAGGGTTGGGGCAATGCTGCAAGGAGGGTGTTGAAGAGAGAGAGAGGTGGGAGAAGTAGTGGACTGGAAGGGGAAGAAACCTTTCAGGGGCTGAGGCAAAACCTGAGATGGAGCAGTCTCAGGGTCCTTCACCCTGCAGAAGTTCTCACTCGTTTCCTCCTTGCTTTCCTTCTCTCCTCACCATCCCACTGATGCCGAGGAAAGTGCCTGCACTGGAAGCCATTGCATTTTGCTCTGGGACATGCATTAAGTGTAGGTGGTAAAATAAAATGTGTCAACCCCACCTTGCAAAATGAGTGCTGTGGGTGTCACCCACCCCGTGTGGCCCTTGCTGAACTCACCTCAGTTGCATCTTGTTCTGGGGACAGGGAAGTGGGAGCAAAACTGCATGTGGTGCCTCATCCCATGGAGCTGTGCAGCTCCCAGCTGCCCAGGTGTATCCTTAGGAGATGGCACAGAACTTTCTAAGCTCAAGGTGTTGACTGGGTTTCTTCAAAAGAGTGGCTGCAAGCACAAGCAAGAGCAATAGGCTGTTGCCATGTTCTGTGTCCAGTGAAGAGCTGTGAATAAGTGATGTTATCAATCCTCTCCCTTAACCATGCTGGCTGCATGATGGGGCTTTCAGGATATGTGGAAAATTAGGGTTGAGCAGTATCAGAGATACCTAGAACTGTATAGGAATCTTAAAGAAAACCAGAACTAGCTGGGAGATAAGACCCTGAGCTGACTGATGCCAAAAAAATTAGAGAAGCTTCACAGTTTGTGGTTATATTCATGGAGCTGTATCTTGCTCTGTTTGAGTCCGTCTTACTGACAGGGCCTGTTTACTCTGTCTTCTGCCTTCACACACCTTCTCCTGTTTCCCCTCTGTCTAACAGTCTGGGCTCCACCCCAGCAGCCCTGCCACTGCAGGTGGCAGAAGGGAGATCCTGGTTGCAAAAAGACTCTGCTCAGCTGATTTTTTTTTATTGTTCCTTTCGGCTGTGTGGGGAGGAGGTGGCAGAAACAGTGACATGGGGTCAGTGGTTCTGGGATATTCCAGCAGGAAGCAGTGAAATCTATTCACACAAGTAATTAACTGCCTGTGGGAGAAAGCAAACACTGGATGCATTTCTATAATTTCATGGTGGGGAGCAAGAAAACAAACAAGGAACTAATCTCAGCTTTGTATTTCCCTCTCTTGTCTCTCATTAATTTTTAACTCTTCCAGAGTGATGAATCTTTGGGGGTCAAAGAACTTTCCCTCCCCTCCTCTGTTGCCCCTTTCCCTACAGAAAACTTTCCCAGCTGTAGGAGTAAGGAATGGACTGAAATGAAAATGATGGGATCAGTATCAGCAGTTGAATTTGGGCTGCTGCACTGCAGGGCCAATGAGTACTTTTGGGCAGACCTGCTGATTCACTGAACTTCCCAGAGCATCCTGTGATGTCTCTAACATCCCTGCTAATTAACATTTTATCATCTGGGGAAGCTCTTTCTCTTTTCCCCCTTCTTTATTTTCTCTTCAGGTAACCTGCAGGTTCCTAGTCAGGCAGGAAAAATATCAGCTTGCAAGCCCAGGATGGGTGGATTTTTAATTATGTTACTTTGGAAAGCTGGAGTTTGAACTCAGTGAGTCTGGCAACTTCTCTGCTGGTAAGCTATGCAAGATAGTGGTAGGGTCATATGTGACATGGCCTTTCTTCTTTCAATCAAGCTGTTGGAAGGCAGGATAGCATTGGACTCAGCAACTGAAGACATGATGGCCAGTGCAGAGCAAAGATCAGTACTGTAATTTTGCAAACTTGTAAACGAAAAGGAAATATCTTCATTTTTTTTTTTTTGACAACTGAACTCCTCCACCCTATGAAAAAAAGAACAGAGAGTTACAGTGGAAGCAAAATATTTGAAAGCAGCGCAGGAGCTCAAAATAATCAGAAATCAACAGAACAGTAAAAGGCAATCACAGAGCCAAAACAACAAGATTGAAGAATCAAGTGGTTTATGATTGCAGTAGCTTTATTGATATTGCATGTACACATTTGCACTGTAGATACATAAGTGCAGGTTTAGGTGAATCCCCCTTTCCCTAGGCCAGAAGGTATTTTGTTATTTACTGCCCTTTTATAAGATGGCTCTCCAGGAGCTGTGTTCTCAGCTGATCTTCTCTAGCAACATAAACCTTCTTAGATGGTGGTGAGAAACAGCCACTATGTGTGTGGGCTGAAAACATTCCTGCAGTGGCCTTTGTAATGTCACTGGAGATAAAACCAGTTCAATTGTTCCCACGTCTGTAAACTAAAGATAGTTTTTTGATAAAAGACCTAGTATCCAGAATTCTTCAGTGCTGCCAAGGGCATCAGTCAGCCTTTGAAACTGACTGACATTGTACTCCTGTCTCTGTCACGTCAGTTTAAAAACAGATGCAGTGGCTCTAAAGGTCTCTGCTCCCCCATGGATCTCCATGGGCTCAGGGGCACAGCTGCCTCCCCATGCGCTGCTCCAGGGGCTGCAGGGGAATCTCAGCTACAGTGTTTGGAGCACCTCCTGCCCTTCCTCTGCACTGACCTCAGTGTGTGCAGGGCTGCTCCTCTCACATACACTTACTCCTCTCTCCAGCTGCTGTGCAGGATTTTTACCCTTTCTTAAATATGTTATCAGAGAGGTGCCAGCAGTATCAGTGATGGGCTCAGCTTTGGGCAGTGGTGACTGTGTCCTGGAGCCTGCTGGCATTGGCTCTGTCTGACATGGGTGCAGCCCCTGGCATCTTCTCACAGAAGCCACCCCTGCAGTTTCCCCAGCACAAAGACTTTGCCACACAGACCCAGCACAGACTGGCAGACCCCACTGTAGCATCTAAGCTGGAATAAGAGGACTGTAGTTACTTAGATCACCTTTGGAGCAAATTTTTAAAACTGACCCATCATGTTTACCCTTGTTTAACTTTCCAGTAATATTAAATGACACATTATCCATCACTGCTATGACCTCAGCTCTTCTGGTTTAGAGACATCTTAGACCTTCTGTGTTCTTGTTATCAGTTTTACTCATTTATTGCTATTCACTCTGTGACTTTTAAAATCTCTCTTCTAAAGCAATTTTGATTTCTACCTAACCTTTCTTAGGAACCCTAACCCCCAAGAAAGGCAGAAGCCATCTGAACACAAAGTTTCTTCCACTATGAACACTGAGCAAATAAATATAAAAAAATGGCCATATCTACTGTGATCTTCTTTTATAATATCAGCTGGTCCTACAGATATTCTGACAGGGTCCTGAATAGTTGATGTGAAGAAGCATTAATAGTGTTAATTCCCTTTGCCATTTGTTCCTCAAAGTCCTTCTTGTCTGCCATGTTTTCACATGCAATCTGCCACCAGATCCGTTACTTCTATTTTTTCCATCTGGCCACAATATTAGCACTCACTGTCTCCTGCAGCCTCCTTTACCTTATGGTTTAGCATTGACAATTTTCTTTTGCCCTTCCCCAAGTACAAGTTAATAACTTGTGTTTCCTGCCCCTGTATTTCCAGCACCATAACTGTGCAGGGTCCGTATCTGTGGTTTTTCAGTGAGCAAAGGGAATAGAGAGCCAGGAGCTACTCTGTGCACTCCTGAGGACTTGGCAACCGAGACCTGCAGCATCACCTCAGCCCTGAGATGCAGACAGAGAGAGATGGGCATCCTGCAGCTGTGATGGTGCCCCACAGCCACCCTGGAGAGCTCACTAGCAGGGTGAGCAAAATCGAATTAAAATTAACTGAAAATTAGGTGTTTCTCTTTATGTATGGAATCGGCCAAGAAATGCCTTCCAGGTGGTGAGCCCTGGGAAATTTAACACTGGCAAAGTTTTGTTGGTATTTCATACCAAGTGAAGCCATAGCTATCCTGGCATGATGTACTGCTGCCAGCTCTTGCTCACTTTGAAGAGTGAAAATAAACAAATTTGACAAAAGAATTCTTTGTGGGGGAAAAAAATCTTCAAAATTTGACTGCATATGACCTTCAGAAACTTCATCTTTTTTTGAAGCTGTCCCTCCTTTGAGCAGAGCACTCAGGTTCTGCGAAAAAGCCATGTCTGCTGAGATGCCTGGGATTGAGCTGGCATAAAACTAGAGATATGGCAGTGCTACTGACATAACTGTGACAGCAAAATTCTTCTCTGGACTTGTCCTCTGAGTTAACTCTGAACACATTTCTTGCCTGATTTATGCTCTTACTCCCAGTTTACACAGTCACTTCTCCACTTTAATCAATTTCCAGACATTATCTCATCCCTTCTCTTTCCTAAACCATGAAGATTTATCCTTTTGAGCTCTTTCTTTGCACTTCCTTCTGGTGTTTTCTGTGTTGCCTGGGAACTTTGGATATTTGAATAGTTACATCCCCGTTACTCTTGTCTTCAAAGTCTCAAAATTCTTCTTTGATAATATCCCTCCAGTCTGACACCTGAGTTTCAGGTATCCTTATAGCTGTTATACTCCAAGGACGTGTTTTCTGATTGCAAACAGAGGGGAAGAAAAAAACTCAAACCACCTCACAAGACAAAAAAACCTCAATCACAAATTAATTCTCCTTGTGAGACTGGATATTGAAAGTACAAGGGCAGAAGGTTGATCATGGAAAAGGAGAGGTTCTTTACTGTCCCTTGGTGTAGCCACAGGAGGAACAATCCCTGTGTCAGCCCAGGAGCCTCCATGGCAGATGACATGCATTATGTGTTTTTCCCTCACATGGGAAATGAGTAATAATCTGAGTTTAGCTTTGTTTCCTCCTATCTCTTGCCTGACCAAATCCAATTTCCACAGAAAAGCTTCGTGAAGAATGAACAGGGTGGCCTCTGGGAAGTAATTCACTAGCAGGAAAATGCCAGGCCAGGTCTTTATTAATGGTTGTCTATAAAATAAATAACAAGCTTATTAACTTTGCAGGCCATGGCAAGCTGAATAGGCTGCAAGTACTTTGGAAGACACAGCTTGAGCTTGACAAATGGTCTTGTCAAATTGGAGAAATAGTTTGAGAAAAACAGGATGCAATTCTGCAGGGGCTGAGGGTGAGCTCCCACCTTCTGCAGAAATAAGCAGCTGCATGAAGAAAAATACCTGCATTGACATCACTCTGCAGAGAAAGGTCTGGGGGTCGTAAAGGATCAAAGGCAATGCATGAGTCAGAGGTGCGAGGTCGTCTCCATGCCGAGAAATATGAACCCAATTACAGCCTACAAGACAAATGGAGTGAATTTTCTTCTCAGCAAGTGTGAGCCCCCAGCGGGGCTGCTCGGCTCAACTGAGGGCACTGAACTTCCAGAAGGATGTGGCCCAGTTGGATAGAGTCCAACAGAAAGCGACAAAAATGGTCGGCAGTCTGGAAAGCATGACCTGTGCGTAACGAGCGTGAGAGCTGGGACTGTGTAATTGGGATGGGGGAGGGCAGGGGAGTGGGAGTCATGGGAATAGCAGCTCAATTAGGGGTCTGCAGCCAGTGCTGCTGGGAGAGGATGTTGGAGGGACGATACAGGGAGCTCAGGGGACAAAATCTACCCCAGGTTTTCCTGTCTTCTTCCTCGCTGGGCCCCCTCCACGCTGTGTAAAGCTAGGCTGGGGCTGATGGCTGTACAGAACCCTTGCAGGGTGTGTGTTGGGGAGGCAGGCATTGCTCCAGAGGCTTGGGAACCATATCACAGTAGGAGTGCAGTCACCTGGGCTCTGCAGGGAGTGAGAAGGTTCAATGTCCCCATGCACTGCAAACAGCTCCCAGCTGCTGCAGGAGAGGGACAGGACAGTGGAAGGGAATGGCCTGGACTCTGTCTGCCTGAGACAAAGAATAATGGATATCCCTGCAGAAGATGAGACTGGCCAAGGAGTGCCCTTGATAACAATAGGTAAGCCTATGGAGGCTGCAAGATCTCTGTCACTGATGGGTTTTTGGAAAGTTTGAGCAGCCGTGCACCAGTGGTGGCTTGCGTGCAGTGATTGCTTTGGAGGTGGAATTCACTAGAACACCTTGTGAACACCTTTCCAGACCTGTTTGCTCTAATGAAATGACTGATCCTGCAAGCCTGAGCTGAGGCAGGGGTCCCAGGAGCTGCTCTCTCCTCTGGAGACTCCCAGGGCATGTAGCTTCTCGTGGGATTGATGGGGAGCTGGGTGGGAAGAGCTCTCGGGGGGCAGCTCAGCTTCCATGGGCACAGCTCCATGTGCGCCGCAGGGACTCTGCCGCCACAGCTCTCGCCTAGGGTGTTGGTTGCTGGAGGTGTCAGTGGATGGACAGAGGTGGGAGGGAGATGCCACTTCTCACCCTCAGCCATGCAGGATCATGTCACATTTGTCTGTAGGCTTGCTGGGAGCAGCTTTCCCTGGGCCTTGCCCGGCTGCTTGCCCCGGCCCCTGCAGCACTGCGCTCCCAGGCACCCAAGCCTCCCTCGGTGCCTCCGAGAGGGAAGTGTGAAATGCCAAGTGACAGGAGTCTATGGGAGCTGCACGCCAGCAAATGGGTGAAGGCTGCTGCCAAAAACATCATTGCAAAGTGTTTATTTTCTCTATATTTCCGGGATAAAATTGGGAAAACGTCGAGAACATGAGCAATAGCGGTCAAACAGCTGGGATCTGTTTACACAGACTGTTGCTGGAGAATGTGAGTAAGCAGGGCTGCATATACATTACAGCATATGCTGTGTTTATTAGATTAAGTACATGAAAATAATTGTTAAATCACATATTAATGTGTGCATTATGTTTTACTGTGAGTTTAAGTCCGTCCTGAATTTCCCATCCCCTCTGCAACTGATCAGCAGACTGGAAGTCCTAAACAATCTTCAAGCTTTATTAATACAATCTGGACTAGAGTAGCAGATGAGAAACTGTTGGACAGAAAATTCCTGCTGCCTGGGGAGTCCTTTTCCTGACCAGCAATGTGAGCCTAGCAAAGGGTAAATATCCCTCAAGCAGCAGTGAAGAAAACAAAGAAAGAAATAAATCCTGCCTAGCACTGACATGAAAGGAATACCATGGAGCCAGTTTTCTGGGATACATGGCACTTTCCACCAGCTACAGCATTGTTCATGGAGCTGGGTGAGCCCAACTGGGCCTGCCTGAGCACTGGCACAGATCTGGCTTGGGTTGTGGTTAGGAAACACCCTCTCAGACTGGCACCAGCTCTTTTCTAAGGCAGGGGTGGGAGGTGAAAGGACATTTGGGGGCCAAACAGGGAAAAGAAGGGTAGAAACAGTGGTTTACTTCAGTAAACTCTCTCAAAAAAAACCCAAACCCAAAACCAAACCCTACAAAAACAATCCAATTTGAGCTTCTCTGCTATTGCCAGACATGAGCAAATTATTTAGGTGAATAATTTAAGGAAAAGAACTTGCACCATGTACTTTGGAACATGTTCACTTTTTTGCAACATTTTTGTGCAACTGGAAAACCTCTCCAGTCTGAGTCAACACTGCTGGTGCAGCAGCATAGAAAACCCGATGTGGGAGCAGGGACAGCAGATCTCCAATGAACCTGGAGTAGCCACTGCCATTGCTGCAGCTGAGACTCATCAACGCTGCTCTCATCTGCAGAGGTGCAGTGTATTCCAGTTAGGACTTGCTGGTGTCTTGGAGTTGAACTTTGCTGTGCTGCTAAGGAGATTTCAGCCATCTCTGATTTGTTTTGTTAAGGCACATTCATTTCCTGACCTCTCTGAAGATCGCATTTTCAGTGCCTAGCATTTGAATTCTTTGTTACCTCCAGGTGAAACTGAAGTTGACACCTCGTGGTTTCAATACCAGTCCACAAAGCTGGCTATTTTCTGAGTATTTCTTTCCCACTCAGGCTGTAAAGCTGAAGTCCTGGATCTTGTTTTCTGCCTTTCCCATGTCTCCCATCTCATCAGCTTGTTGTCCCGAGGCTCCAGCAGAGCATTAATTTCTTGCAGCAATACAGAGAACATAAGAGTTCCCAGCATCACGGGAGGAAATAGCCCAGGCTTGGGCTTGATTTGCATTAATTTATGCACTAAGGCTTCCTTTTGTCTGAGGAACTTTTGGCTAATAGGTCCCTCACTGGCCAGAGCCAAGGTCTAATTACATGATAAAATTGTGCAGATGTGGCCACAGAAGAGGCACATGCTGTTAATCGAGTGTTTTTCCTCAGTGACTTGCCCCAGTTTGGAAAGAATTTTTTTTTTTTTAATGTAACTGCATTTCACGTAGGGAGACAGTTAAAATAAAAAAGACTTCAGCCTCACTGGTGAAGCTATCGTGGCCACGCTGGTTGGACCTGAATTTCAAGAAACTCATGAGCTTTGCCCTTTTGTACCTGGCTGTGGGTGGAGAAGGAACAAAATGACCAAAGCGTTGAGGAATATCCCCAAAGGAGGTGTTACTCAAGTGAAGTGTGCAGATACCATTTGTAGCGTTCAGAGCCCTTCAAAGACCAAGTGCAATCCTTCTTGGAGGAATAGGTAAAGATCAAGGAAACAGAGGCTGACATCTAGGGCATTTGTATGGGAGATTAACATGTCATGGATTGCCCTATTTTTGTGAAAGATTTTCCTGAGAAATGACTGTAAATTTTCAAGAAAAGGAAGAAATTCATATTCCAGCTGCATAAAATTACTGAAAAACTGGACATTCTCAGGGAAATCTAGATCTGAGATAGTTTTTGGTGTGCAGCCTAGGAACTGTGAACTGCTGCAGTCACTGCAGGTGGTGGTGCAGTGGAAAATCATGTTCTGGGATCAAGGAGGGTTTTCAGAAGGAGTTAATGACACGTGGGTGGCTGGCATAAAACACTACTGGCAGCAAAGAAGGCTTTTACCTGTAGTAAAAATCCAATGCATCCACTAAAGTGATAGTGGAGATCTCCCCTGGTTGCCCAAGAGCCTCCTCATTAGGAAGAGAGATGACAAAAATGTGCTTTGTGCTCCTGCTCCCTGGGAACAGCAGAAGAAAAGGAGATCAAGCCCCTGGGTGGGTGACCTGGTGAGTGTCTGTGTTTGAGCTCTGGCCTGGCGATGGCACAGCCATTGGTCCTCGACACCGTGCCCTGCCCTGGCTGCTCCTGACGCTGGGCTCTGGAAGGGTGGGCAGCTCCATAGCAGCGTTTTCCATTAGTAGCCTCCCTCTCCTCACTCCTGGCAGCCCCAATGGGGAGCCCTGTGGGGGCTTCCAGCAGGGCTGAAACCAAGGGTAACCCCAAATGAACAGAGAATTAAGTGCTTGGTGAACAAAGCCTTCTGCCAAGGAATGCTTCCGTGGTTGTGAAACATGGTGCACACAGGCAGATCCTAGAGGAAAGCCAAGCACAGTTTCCCTGCAAGCAGCGTGGAGCTGCATTTTCCTCCCTTGGAGGAAATAAGAAGTCCTTGTGATAGCATGTTTGCCCTGTTAAAATTGTGTCTACCTTTTGCCAGCACAGAAGTGCATCTAGCTTTGATAGAGAACATGCAATGGCTGAATTTTTTAGCTCTGCCTGACACTTAAGGCTTGTTGAGGGCAAATATTTTCTTAGTTTCAAGCTTCCCTTTTCTAATTATTCACCACTATGAACAAGTTCAGATCTTTATTGACAGTCTTTCCATCCTCTCCAGGCATCCATTATCTAGACTGTAGTGTTTTATCTCTCAAACTCTTCCACCAAGCAAGATTTGAGGGAGACCTCCAGCCCTGAGGACCTTGGGATCCTGGCCCTAAACCTAATCTCACCTTAACTCTGCCATGGGACAGAAGAATGGTGCCACTGAAAGGTACATTAAGAGCAAGGAGCTTCATTTGTTTATTTGTAGAGTGTATTTCTCTTTCTTACTTTTCTCATGTTTTCTCTCCCTGTTGCCTGCACAGCCCAAGTCTGTGTGCACACTAAATAAAGCCTTTTAGGTGCTACATTGAACATATTACTTTTAAAAAAAAATCTCTTCTAGGGTTCTACATGAAATAAATGTCAGTTTTAAAAAGAAACTGCAAGGTATCTGGACTCAGCATGATGCTAACATTTTCTTCTAGGAGTTATATGCATTGTTGATGTGTACAGCCTGGCTAGCAATGCCTGTTGAGACTTCCAACTGTTGCTTCCCTAAGAGTGATTTCAGTAGTTTGTAGCTTTTGCAGACTATATTTGTTTGTGCAGATTTTTTCCATTTGTGGTTGCAGTCCCTGACTCAATGCAAAAGTTTTTCTGGAAAGTTTTGTGGAAGAGTGACAAGGCTATGGCTTGAGGGAGACAGACAGAAAAAATTATGGTAGCTTACTTGTCCTGCAGTAGTGATCCCCACTCAGATGGTGGAAATCTGTGTCATGAATTTTGCAAATTTAAATTCTGCTGATGTCACAGTGTGCACTGCTTGAGGGATATAGCTCCTTTTTAAAATTACTTAGAAAATTAAACACTCTAACAGGTATACTGGAAACTCAAGAACTAGTGTACCATGAGTATCCAATTATTTCTTTGATTTGGTATTTTTATGTAATAAATTTAATACCGAGGGCAAGATGGACTCAACAAAGTGATGCAAGAAAAATATTTTGAAGGGACCAAAGGCAGCAGGTCTGGGATACAAAGGCCAACTCCAAAAGGACCTGGTACACAAGAGTTTTATCTGAGTGCAAAAGAGATGGGACCATAGCATAGCAAGTAGCTAAGATAGGCAGATTTTTCATCAAGGCACTCGCTTTTTTTCCCCTGAAGTAAGAAACCAAGAGAGTAGGTGAAGGGCCAGGTGTGTTTGCTCAGGCAGGGTGACACAGTGGCAGCCAGGGACACCCAGACCTACGCTTTGGCTGCAGCCCACACAAACCTGAAGGCGTGAAGAGAACCACTGAGAAATGGCTTTGACCTGCTGGTCAAAACAGAAAAAGAAAAAGAAAAAGAAAAAGAAAAAGAAAAAGAAAAAGAAAAAGAAAAAGAAAAAGAAGAAGAAGAAGAAGAAGAAGAAGAAGAAGAGGCTGTCTGCTTTCTTCTTGCCCTCTGCTGTTCCTGAGGTCCTTCATCGAGGTGGCAAGGACCACCCTGCAAGTGCTCCTGTATTCCCTCAGCTTTTGTGCTGAGCATGCGGGTCTCTCCCCTGTCCAGTGTGTTATGGGGGTTGTACACCGTTACGGGGGACAACCACTGGGGGAAGAAATGGAAATAGCAGCATCAGGGATTCAAGGACATGCCAAAACCAGCATGACAGGGAAGTGCCTATAGGCCACAAAGACATTTCAAGTCTATTCAGAGACTGTCATCTCCCATGAGTGTGGGATACACCTCTGCTCTGAAGTGACTCTGGAAGGTGTCAGGAAGCTTGTGCCCATTGGCTTCAGCTAGGAGGAGAGTGATACAAACCAGCACGGGTTCAGTGCAAGTTATAGTGGGTAGAGGTGTGGGTAAGTGGCTCCTGGAAAAAAAAAAAATAAAAAAATCATCATTTGAGTCTGACAGAAGCAGTAGAGGATTCAGAGGAAACTGGGGCTGATGCACAACTTCACCTGTCTTGGTGCTGGGCAGAAAGGAGAGACACAGCCTCCCCTGTTCCTGAAATTTGCCTGTGCTGTCCACAGACAGTACAGTGTCAGCACTTCCCAAAGAAAATACAGAGGGGCCAGAAATCAGAAATCACCCATGAGAGCATGAGCTAGTGGGATGTGACACACATGCCCCATTTAGTGCTACAATTTTAATGATGCTGTGATAATTATTCCTCTTTTTATTTCCAAGTCTTTGGGCAAGGGACAAAGAAGAAAATGTTGCAAAGGGGACTAAATCTTGACACCAGGGAGCCAGGGTCTAGGTATGGTCCGTCTGGGATGACTGGGCAGCAAGACAGGGCCTGGGGACAGAAACCTGAGTCCTGACTGTGAATGCTGCCTTGGGCATCTCTGTCATGACTCCCTTGGTGGTTCAAGGTGGATTATTTCACTTATTCATAAATGAATTCCTAATCATTGGTTGTTGCCTGAGTTGTTTGCAATGAGGCGCTACGGTCTCAACTTCAGAGCAGCGTTTTCTACAAGCAAGTGTAGCTTTGCCTTGAATTATTGTATAATATGTAATGCTTGAAACTTTGACATATAGTCAAGGAAATATGGCATTCAGAGTGAATGGGTGCTTTTGTCTTTAGTCCAGTGCACCTTGGTGCCTGGACAAATGTCACTTCTGTGTTTCACAAGAGAAACTGATGTTTGTGGAGTCCTTGGATACCTCAGTGAAGAACACCATGGAAATTCACCAAGTAAACTGGACCTTTCTAGGGCTTTAACAGAGTGGAAATAAATGGATCATGCCCCAAACAGTTGCCATTGTTTGCAGGTGGTGATCAATTCTTGCTCTTGATGCCTACGACAGGTGAGGTGAGGGATGCAGGTCTGGATCTGTGTGTTTGCAGGAGCTGAAGTCAAGCATACAGCAGGTTCAGAACAGCAGAAGAAATACCTACCCATAAATGAGCAGAACTAGCCTTCATGTTTTTACTCCAAACTAGTCCCAGGCACAAAATATCTTGGGTTATTCTGTGCCTAACCAGTGCTTCCCTCATATTCATCTGTTTCTGACAGACACCCCAGAGCAGCCCATCAGCAGAGGTGCTGAAGCTGTGCCAGGACCACAAGACCAGCGATGCTTCCCAGGTCAGCTTCCCTGGTCAGTGGTGAGGGCTTGGGAACCTTGATTTGAATGCTGCTCATTGAAGATCTGAGCTTTTAAGGCACTGCAAGCTCAAGTACAGCAAAGCTCTTTAGCACTTCAGCACTCTGCAGGGCCTGTGGGAGTCTCTGGGGTGCTCTGGGACTGAAGTACCCTTGCTGGCATTGCTGCTATCCCCAGACGGCTTTCCACAGCCAGCTGGTGGTGCCTGGCTTGCCTCGTAGCGCTGATCAGTCTGGTCCCAATGTGGATGATGCTGTGACTCGTGGCAGTCAGTCCCCTCCGAGGGAACCACCCGAAGCCAAGGTGTGCACACAGAATATAAAACCAGGGCAGTGCAGCCCTGGCACAGAGCAGGGAGATGGATCACTTTGGATACACCACAGCACTCAGTTTCAGGGGGTGGAACAGCCTTGTGGCTGTGGTTAAGTCTAGGTTTCCTGAGAACGTTTCCCAATGAATTTTCAGAATAAATTGCTAGAGTTACATAACTTCACATGGGAAGTGATCTTTAGTTGAAGATTTGCAGTGGGTGTAAACTGGCATTTAGTCTCTGGCTGTCAGTAATTCTGCACTGCAGGGGGGTTTGTCTCTCCATTGTTTTGTGGGTTTTTTCTGTTAATTGGCAATTTGAATCAATAGTAAAAAATGTCAAAAGCCCGATATGACTGTAAAAACACATATTGAGCCATGTCCCACAGGAGACTATTCTAGATCTGAAATTACTTGATATTTTATTTATTTTCTTGCACAGTAGAATACAGAATTTGCTTATTAAATTTGTAGATATCATCCGCCTGGGAGATGAAGACCCTAGAGAATGGGGATAGAATTCAAAATAAGCACAGGCGCAAAGTATTGCACTAACATGAGAATAGTCACTTTCAAAGAGAGTTGAGAGTGACTGATGAGGCAGCAGTTCTACAGGAAGAGAGGTGCAAGTACCACCCTTGCTAATATGTTGGGTATCTTAACTAAATGTATTATTAGAAAAGTTCCACGTTTCAACTATCATGCTGCAGTGGCAAGATCTGTGTTGAAATGCAGCACTTGACCAACAGAGCACAGTCCAGAATAGATTAGCAAAAACGGTGAGAGGTCTAGAAAACAGTGTGTGTGGGATTTGACCTTCAGAAAGAGTCAGGTGTCAGTACCAAGGGAGACAATGCCTTGGTTTCAGTCCTTGCCCAGGGGTGTCCTGTACCCCGGGCAGAACTGGACTTAGTTTCCTGCTCTGGCTTTATCCGCAGGGCCCAGGTGTTCTCTTCACAGCTTCCCTTCGCCTCTTTGCACACACCTGGACTGCAGCCAGACAGAACTTTTCTCTATCCCCAGCTGCCATTGTACAATCCTGCCTGAGCACATACTCCTACTTTTTTAGCTACTATTTTCTGCTCCTTATTTGTGAACCTCTTTTCTTGCTAATTCTGGCCCCTAACACAGCTGTGAGGAAAAGAAGTGAATGTCTCGGTGCAAAAGATGTAAAAAACCATGAAACGTAAGCAAAGCAATTTTTTTGGTACTGGCCATGGTCTCTGCTTTCTTTCTGCTCAGCAGGTTTCTTAAGGATATTTGATTTGCTTGCTGGCCATCGTATGAAAGTGAAAATCACAACGAGATTTCAATGACAAGTGCACCTTCTATGTTTTTTCTGTTCTTGTGTGGGCAGGTAATGCTGAAATTAATTTAGTAGGAAGGAAAAGGGTAGGAATCCTCTGTCAGTGTAGCAAGCCATAACCTGACTATGAGCCAACAATATCACACAGTTGTGAAAATGACAGGAATTGCGCTGCAGTGCTTAAACAAAAATGCTTAAACATTGTTCTGTATCACTGTCTGGGAAAAAAAGAGTAGTTTTGTCATGGTGGGTCCCAGAGAGGAATTGGAAACTGAAAGAAATGGAGAGATTCCATGGCAGGGCAATTAGGCTTTCACAAGAATGTGTTAAAATGTTGTTAGTAATTGTAAACAAAAATTGCAATAAACAAACAAAGAGTAAGGCAATAGAAAGAAGACATACATAATTCACAGATGAAGGAAATTAGTTCTATTAATTATACAGAAATAAAAAATGTGAGAAACTGTAAAGATTGTAACTGCTCTGTCAAAAACACTAATGTATGCTCAGCCTAGTAGGTAAGATAACAAAAACATCTAAATTTTCAAGGTAAAGTTTTATATGAAAACTGGGGTTGTGGGCAGGTAGGAAACCACCTGAAAAAACTTCACAACAAGGGGAGCACCACCTCTACATGTAGGGCTTCTTTACATCCAATCACTAATGTGAAATTATCTCCTTTTACAACTGAGAAATGTCTGTACTTATATTATTTGCTTTAAAGCTTCTCCCTCTGCTCATGCATCAAGAAAATCCTGGCTCTTGCCTCATTTCTGACGTCTCCCACTTATATTTTTCCTGCTCTTCAATTTTCTATTAATCTGAGTCAATTTAGCAAATGAGAAAATGAGGACCAGATAGCACATAATTTGATTACTCATTTTCTCTTAAACTTTTGCCCAAATTACTGAAAACTAATTCTCATTCAGCACTACTGTTTTTAGCCTGCAAAAGCCTAAACAGAGTCTGAGGTTATAAAACTAGTCCTGATGGGGATCATGCCTCCCTGTAGTCAGCAGGGACGAAGAGATGATTTTAGAGAGAGGTTCATGTGAAGGTGTTTGTTCCTCTCTATTGTCGTGTTGTCTCTCTCAGCAGCTATAAAGGGAGCCCACTGTGATTATTTCACATGGGGACATCTGCACTGTAGGTGTCTGTGTTCACTCAGAATCTCACCTCTTCTCTCTAAATAACACAACCCTTTGCTTGTTCATATTTCCATGGAATAAAATAGATTCTTTGTTGCCCTTTCACTATTCTTTGGCACTAGATGTGATTTCTGGGTTTGCTGACGCACCATTTCCATGAGATAGTGTACTCTTTTGCAGGATGCAGTTAGCTGTGGAGCGTCTTATCTACACACCAAGCTGCAGGTGAGGAGGGCTTGGCAGAGCCAAGCTGTGCAATTTACCATTGATTTATACCCAATTGCAATGGTCAGTTCGACAGAAGAGCTGCTGAGGATCATGGCTACTGAGAGCTAATGAGGGGCAATCAGGATCTTGGTGACAGAGTGGGAGGAGGGTAAAATGGTCTAGGGCACAGAGAAGCTCACAGTCATTCAGTCAAAACCATCCCTATGTATGTATTAATTTCTCTTCTGGTGAATGCAGTTTACTTCCACTCCTCTTCAGAGTTCCTGGGCACTTCAGCCTTCAATGCTTCCTATAGCTCACTCAAAAGAGACCGATGTCTCGAATGACCTCTGTCCTTTGGGCAGCAGAATGTTTACATGAATATGAAAAACTGAGAATATGTGGAAGACAACACACAACACTGCCAAACCAAGTTTGTATTCCTAAGTGTGCAGTATTTTCAGGGGTAAAAATCAGAAATGTATGAATTTACAAGAACGGCTAATACAGAATTTGTTCAATAACGTTGTAAAATAAGCAAATTTTGTATGGTGCACATTTTTGTATGTTACAGACATGAATTTATTTTCCCTGTTCCATATAGATTTTAAATATGTCATAGCATCCCAATAAAAATTTTACAAAATCAATGTACTGCTTATATTGTATTGTATTGTATTATATTATATTATATTATATTATATTACATGACTAATGATATAGATTATATTATATTATTATACATAATAGATTATAATAATATACAATATAATAATATATAATTATAATAATAAATATATATTATAAATCTGTTTATTGAAAAAATCAGAGGTTATTATAAAATCTGAAAAATAGTGGCAAAATTTTTATGCTCCTCTGCCTGCAAAAGTAATTGTATTAAACTGGATGAATAATGAAAGGATGAAATACCCTGTATCATCATAATTTTACTGTAGTCATGTTTCATTAATCAAATTCATCAGTTTTCCAATTTTCTTTAAAACTGTTCTGACATTTTCAAGGATATTAAAATACAGGAGAGGGAGCAAGAAAGCAGGGTAGGTGTGCCAGTAAGAGATCTGAATCGCCCCATTGAAAATTTTTTTTTATTTTGATAGTGTGTGTAAGCTGATCTTAGAAAACATTTTGAGGCATCCAAGCAAAATTGGCACTGTTACGTGGTAGTAAAAATCAATGTCTGGTCAGTACATATCAGGTGCTATCTAAGCCCTATACTGTGAAATCCAGTCCAAGGTATCTCTTATTTGGCTGCCCTGGTTACCAGCTGTTTGGTTATAAATGGGAAAATTGTACTTCCAAAGTCTCAGAGTAATAGTTCTCTAATAGTTCTCCTCTTGGGCTTGAGTTCTCTCATGGGCCTGTGAAGTCATTTTTCATGGCCAAATCCCTGAAGGTGACCTCACCTCCTGCCTCATCCCACTCCCCTGCATGCTGGGGGATCGCTGTTCCTGAGGATCCTTCTCTGGGGATGGGAAAAGGCAGGAATCTTACAATTTGAGCACAGTCTGAGAGGGAAGGTGGCTCCAGGTCCATGCTGTGGACCTACATCACTGCTGCCAGAGGTGGAGTGGCCGAGGGTGATGGTTTTGGGCCAGCAAAGGAGAAATGAGTGGGGGAATCCTACTTCTTCTTTTGCAGCCTTAACCGAGTCCCAGCTGTTTCTTCCTGACTCCTTCTGCTCCTTTCCATTCATGTGCTGCCAAGGGCAGCTCTGAGTGTCCTCGGCTGCCACTGTGTGACCCGGCCTGAGCAAACACATGAGGTTTGCCAGATGTGATTTCACGGTCCTTGTGGGAGAAAACATGTCTCCTCTGGATTTTGACATCCCTTTGGAGAAGTAAAATAAATGTTCTGGTTCAAAAAGGAAAACAGGCTATGCTTCCACCACGTGCTGTGCTGTTTTGGTGCCTTTCATGAAAAGGATCATCCACCTTCCTACCATCTTAATTTTCATATATTGCCACGGGTACAGACTGCTGACAGGCATAAGGGGAATACAGAGTCAAGAGCAGGAAAAGCAATATCACCTTTAAATGGGACAGTAGCAGACGGAGCAGAGATTGGAAGAGAAACCTAGAAGAGGGGAATTCTTCTGTTAGTTCAAGGTTTGGCATCTCACCTTGCTATAAAATCCTGAGGATCAAGATACTTCTCTAAAAGGTGTTCTCCTCTTTGCCTATTGAACAGAGAGAAAGCTTCTGTCAGATGCTGCAAGACTGACCAAGGGCCCTCAGAAGCATCGGATAACTCTATGTTAAAAGAACCTCAACTCCAGGCTTTCAAATTCACCTCTTCCTTCATTGTGACATCCTCAAAGACTGCGCCCTTGGGCTCAGTATCACCTTTCTGTAAACCCTGCCTTTCACCTCATCCCCAATGGCACTCGGCCCTGAGAAGCACTGTGGGCATCCCAGCATATTTGGTTAAGCTTGCTGCAAAAGCAAAGCACGCAGTTTTTTATTGAGATAAAAATAGCTGTTGAAAAGAAGGACATTAAAACCATAAATTACCTACTCATTTGTTGAACATCCCAGGAATCCTCTTCAGCAGAGGGTGTTGGGAGACACAGGGCTTTAGTTTACCTGTACATTGTTCCAGACCAGGTCCCTTGTGTTTCTTCATCTAATTTGACCTGCCTTGCCAAATAACAATGTGTAAAGTGATTATGGCAGTTACTTCAGAAGGCAAACATTCCCATGGTCAAACATCTGCGTAGCCAGAAGCAGAAATTGATATTAAGCTTCCACCACGAACACAGCAAGCAGCACATAGGTCTTCCTTTAGTCCTTGAGTGATGGTGGATACACCTATGGCCACAGCATCTGCTGCTGAACTCCCCGAGGATCTCCTCATGGCCACTGTGAGCAGGTCAGCAAGGGCTGTGTCACTGCCTGGCTGGAAACTATTGTTCCAGTGGTGTTTGTCAATGGACTGCTAGGGAAAGGCAAGCTGCCTCGGAAGGCTATAAATCCCCCAGTCCATCCAGCAGCTCTCCTTCAGCAGATGCAGAGCACAAGTGATGAAGTTGCTCATGCCAGCTGCACTCACCCTGCTCCTCCTCTGCCCCCCAGGCTCAGGGGTGCGTGACTACACCTCTGTCCTCACTGTGCCCAATGGGGGCCACTGGGGCAAGTGGGGCAGCCAGCAGTTTTGTCGTCATGGCTACGCCAATGGATTTGCACTGAAGGTAAAATTCACTCTGTTCCCTACCATCTCCGATCCCTAAGGACTTCCTGCAGATTTTTCCTCTTCTTGAGTATGATACTCTGTACATGAAACTACAAGTCTTCTGGCAAATGTTGCCACTGTAGGCACACCAGAAAAGTCTGCATGTGGCTGATGTTGCTGGGAGAAATCACAGTCATAGTTTCCCAGTGACAGGTATCTTTTCCCATGTGCCTCCCAAGACATTTTCTCCTTCCCATTACAGGAAGGAGATGGGACTGTTTATGACAGGCACATAAAGAACTTTGCCTGGGTCTTTTGCCCCTTGCCTTTACCTCTGTCCCTGTGTGATTGCCACTGCAGGTGGAGCCAGACCAGTTTGGAAGCGATGACACAGCTCTGAATGGGATACGCCTGCATTGCCAGGATGACTCAATCACCGTTGAGTCCTCGGTGGGGGGGTAAGTAACCCTGTAGTTTCTCTCCTGTTTGTCATGCACCAGCTCACAAAACACCTATGGGTGTCACCACTTGCAGGGGTCTCTTCTCTCTGACTTGCTTTGTATACATTGTGCTGTAGTATAGTGAATTAAAACAAGTGGTTAGGGGTTGTGTTCATTAATTTTGAGGGTAATTAAACACAGTTATCTCACTTTACCACTTTTTGTTTGCCCTCAAAAATTCTGCACAGCGCTGTGAACACCTGAAAGCATGGTCCCAGGGTTAGAGTGTTTCTTTGGAAATCTGCAATGCATGGGGCAAATGTGGCAAAAGGGGTTTTAAACCATACATGTAGAAACTGCCTGATCAAAGCCCTGCCCCAGCTGCAGGGGACAGTCCTATGAAAGCACCTCTAGAAGGCAGAAAGGCTGCTCTCCCTGCTGCCTGGTGTGTACCCGTCACACACTTTAGGGATGCATCGTAAAACTTGTGCTCGGGCTGCCCTTGGAGTTTCCAGCAGAAACGTAACTAGCCAATCTCAGACTTCCTGGTGTTTTTCTGATGAGATATCAATAAAGAGAAGAGTACATGTTTGGAAGGCAAGGAAAAGCAAAAGGAGAAAGTAAGGGGCCCCAGACTGCAGCAGGATGCTATGTCAAGGAAGTGCTAAGCCTCAGAGCAGCATGGCAAGAAGAAGGAGCACTTCCCAGCAGCTCACAGAGCCCAGACATTTTTCCATCTGCTTTTTGTCAGGTGGGGTACCTGGACCAGCTTCCAAGTTTGCCCTGGAGGCTACTTGATCTCCTTTTCACTGAGAACAGAGGAGTCCCAGGGAGGAGGTGACGACACAGCAGCCAACAACATTCAGTTCAGATGCTCAGACGAAGCTGTGCTGGTGGGTGATGGACTGGCATGGGGCAGCTTTGGCCCCTGGACCAACAGCTGCAAGATCTGCGGCCTCCAGACCAAGGTAGAGCCTCCACAGGGGCTTCAGGATGACACAGCACTCAACAACGTGAAGTTCTTCTGCTGTAAATGAGTGCTTGCTCCACCTTCACCCCTGCCTACACATCCCATATCCCACAGCACATGAAGAATCAGCAAAGCTTTTCTCTGGCTTTATTCTGGGACATGCCTGTGATGTTTTGACTGCTTGCATCTTGCTCTTCTGGCCAATGCCTTTGATGATGGTGTCTTTTACAGCTACTGCTATGTTAGCAGAGCTGAATCACTGCACCATGTGCTGCTGTTACGTTGCTGTGAAAATGCCCAATCTCTAGTAATTGCTCAGAGCTGACAGATACTTCAACTTTCTTTTACTCTGATTGGCAAGTCTCTTTGGTGTTTGTTTTGTCCATTTTTCCCTTATATGAAATAATATTTGATCGGTTAATATGGCAATCAAGGAAGATTGGGTATTTATTTGAGTCTATTTGAAGTTTCTGACCAAAGCCAAAATGACTAATGCAGAGAGGAATGGGGTGAAACAGAAGTTTAGGTGGGCTCTTGAGAAGCTTCAAGGGTTTGCTCTCATTGCCAGCTCCTAGCTTGAATTGCCTCAAGGTTGCTCACCTGGCTGCTAGTGTGAAACATTTTCATGGGACTTGGATTTTGTTTTTTGCCTCTGGGCATCATGCCTTAAATAGAATGGGGAAGAACCCAAACTACAAATAAACTCTACGTCATTCATCTGTTTTTTATGCTCCAATTTGCTGGGTAAGCTGGAATTTATTACCTGATATGCTGGATGTAAAGAATGAACTCTCGGTTCAGGGAAAAATAATGTTTGGAGATCATTATCATGCTCTATCAAGCCACCAAGCCTCTCTGGCAAGAGTTTGAGAAGACTTGCTGCCTCTCTGAGCACCTTTTAGGAAGTGTAGCTGTTTCTATTCCCTCAAAGCAATGCTTTACACATCTTTGTGTGCTTGAAAAAGGGCAGGGGCATGGTGCTGTCATTCTGCAGGTGACTGGCTGGGTTGGGCTCTGGGGATGCTGTGTCCGGGATCACATGGAGAAGCACAGAGCTGATGGTGGAGGTTCCTTTTGCCTGTTCACATCCTCTCCTCAGCACATGCATAGTAGCCACAACCACTCTATCTCTTCATCCATAGAAATTTTTATTACTGTCACTTACCTCAAAAAGTACTCAAATAATAACTATTTTCTTCCAGTGATGCACTTAGCGAAGCTTCAGTAGTGCAAGAAGAAATCTCAGAAAGGTTCCTGCATTTGAATGTTTTTATTTAAAAAAAAAAAAAATTAAATTTTCCAGTCAAATCTTCTGCTGCAAATTTTCATAGCTCTGATTTGTTTAATCTCAGGATTTGACTTATTTCTTAACATTCAAAGCTTTTTTTTTTTAATAATTTGGTATTTCTTAATGCTCCTTTAACTGCTTTCTGTTTTCCTCTTAACTGCAGACATTTTATGTGTGCAACTGCTTTATTAAAGAAATGCTTATTTTGTAAAACCAGCCCAGTCATCATTTGAAATACAATTATTAGCTTCAAGGAGCCACTTTTTAGCTTCCACCTAAACTTGTGATTTTCTGAAAAAATCCTTATTTATTGTATATTCAGCTGTCTATAAACATATAAATCCCTCAGCTCTAGTACTTAGCAAAACAAACAGAACCAAACAAACACCAACAACCCACCCCCCTCCAAAAAAACCAAAAAACCCAAAATTGCCACCTTTTTTTCAACAAGGTGAACCGCACTAAACTAAAACTAAATTCTGATGCTATCACAGTTAGCTGGAGTTAGTGGTTATCACACCAAAACTTGACTTCCAAAATGACTGTTTTCAAGCCCCACAAGAGGATATATTTTAGTTTGCATCTATTTGCTTGGCTTTCGTTTTTTATGAAAAAGGAATAATTTCAGCTTGCAAACTGACATCCAGTATAATTAGTGAGGCAATATCTGAGGACATAAAAGTAAAAATAGCTGCACTGATCTAAGCAAAACAGGCTTAATTCGATGCAAGGGAGCAGGAATCATGGTGACATGATTATCTGTAGCATCTTCCAAAGCCTGGGGAATCCCCTTGGCTGAGGCAGAGGCGGCTCCATTTCTAAGGCTTCACAGAAGCCCTAGATGGCCAACTCCTGGTCACCTCCCACCAGAGCACGTTGGCCAAGCAAAAACCATCAACTATTTAATACTATAACTCTGTATGGTCAGTGTCACCAGCAAATCTTGCAGCAGGACATTCCAACTACTTTTTTTTTTAGCATGTAAGTTGTGTCTTTTTGATAGATACACTGGATGAATCTAAGTTGTGTGCGCAGCCAGTTATATGAGGGAAAAGAGGTCAGGTAGCTCAGCAATCCTCCAGACAGAGAGGTTTCTAAGAGAGTTAATTTTTGGAATGACCATTGCCACAGAACTGAAGTGCCTGAAAGAAGGAATTCCTTTTCGGTGATTTTTTTCAAGAAGCAGTGCCTGTTTTCTTATATGTGGGTATGTATGTTTAAATGTAGATGATGGAAAAACTTGAGCTTCATATTGCACATTCCTTCTGCAGAGGGTAATTCAGACTGGAAGACTCTGAACATCTGCTGCTTCTTCGCAAATGAATGATTCAGTTAAATTCTGAGGTTTCACTGTGGGAAGAATTATTTACAGTGCCAGCAAAACTGACCTTTTATGCTCGCCTGTTGTGCCAGGTGTAACATATCTTCTTATTAGTGTGTGAATAGACACTCCAAATGAGAGCAGTTCCAAGAAATGTTTGGAAAACAGAATTCCACCTCCTCTTCAAGTACTTTCTCATGTTCTTGTTCTCATGATAATGAACTTATCAACAACTTAAAATCAAATGGCTATTTTTTTATCATCTGAATATTGATGGAATACTTCCAGCTGGGTCTCCTCTGATGGTCCACTTGCAAAGTGTGAGTCAATCACAAACCAGAAAGCAGGCCTCAGGCATTTAGTTCACTCAGAGTGGAGGAATAACTCTTATAGTAGAAATGAAGGTATAAAAGCATCACCAAAGTGTGCTGGAGCTGGTGTGGCTGAATACGTGCATAGCTGGAATCTGGGAGTAGCTATGTCTCCATGATTTAAAAAAGTCACTGTGTGACTCTGGCACATCTATGAGTCAGGAAAATGTTGCTAAAAAACTAACACACAGTTCCTGTGGATGCTGGTGGGACTAGTGGCAAGACCAAGAACCAAGCAAGAATTATCCCTGAATCTACTGATAACACAGCAATTTTGTATCTGGAGTATGAGTAGGCTTGGGGAAGGCAAAGAGGAGTTTTCCACTGATCCAGGCATATGTGGCACAGCTCCCAGGGAGACTGGCAGAAGCAGCAGGCCTGGAGCTTTCCTGAAGTGCTTTTTAAAAGCCAATTCTATTGAATAAGACTGAATCAGACCAAGACCAGACCTGCTGTTAGCAGTGCTTCAGAGAATCAAACTTTGGGTCTGCCTCTGAGAAACATGGCCGTAAAAATCCTAGCCTTTATGGCTGTGTTGCTCCTGCTGCACAAGGAAAATAGATTTTCCATCCATCACAGGTGCTCTGAAGCTTAAGGTGTTAGTTTTTTGTGAGATGCAGAGGAAACATCTGAAGATGCTTTAGCTACCTCTCTTTGTTAATACTAAATATGATTTAGTGCACTATGCAGCTCATGCTGAACCTGCCATAGTTAGCAAGTTTCCCAACCCCATAAAACCAGCCCTAACTAAGTAGTGTGACTGACAGTGAGGGAACAACTAAAACCATCTGGTTTAGTGTTTTCTGAGGATCATTATTTGGAAATGTTGCTACAGAATGTGAGGAGCAGAGAACATTAACCTACGGGCCATGAAAAGAAAAAGAGCAGGGCTATGGAGAGGTGATTCATGACAAGCTGAATTCTGGCTTCCATGCTCCCCCACAACCCTGAGCCTGTGGGCAATGCCTTTGTCCCACAGGACTGAGCATCTGTGAGATTGTGCTGGAACACTTTTTGTCTTAGGAGTTGTTGTGTGGTTTGTACCTGCCTGCTCCGTCTTCATCTCTGCAGAAAGGGAGCCTATCCAAGGCAGTCCAGGCTCCAGCAAGTAGTGTCAGAAACTGTTGTCCTGGCAGGAAGAAGCTCAGTGAGAGCTGGGGGAAACGAATGAGCTGTCTGGCAGTGCATAAACACAATTAGCAGCAAGGCAGCAACATCAGATATGCAGAAAACATTATCTGCTCTTGGGCAGACAATGCAGAATGTTTCCTAAAGACTTTTGCATTTGGTGCATGTTTCCTGAGCTTTCCATGCCTTACTGGAGTGAAATTTGGTAGGCATCAGTCACCTCCTAACCCCTTACAACGCAGACTCTGAACCACTTGCTAGGGCTTGGTGGCTTCTGCAGCAGCCACCTGGCTTGGGGACATTTGGCTGTGCTGGCAGCTGGGCTGCTCCAACAGAGGGTAGCAACTATTGCTTTTTGATCACTCAAACCAGTTCCACAGCAGCAATAGGATGGTGGTGGTCTGGTGCATTTCTTAATGAGCATAAACTGGCAAAATGGACATCAATGGCCTCTTTAGTGGCTGTGTAGCAAAGGAAAAAGTGACAGTGCTGCAAGAACGTGCGCATGAGTTTCTTAACTACGTCTGTGAAAAAGAGCATTTCCAGGGGGAACAGGACAGTATGAGAAGCCAGGTTAGTGCATGAGTCTTTTCAGGATCAGGCCCGGAACAGGTCTGAGACATCCCCTTTGTGTTTCTGCTGTTCTCTTTCTCAGGGGGAGCATTCTGCAGCTGTTTGAGAATGACTTAGAAGTCCATGGATAAAACCTTACATAACTGGCTTTGTTAATCCAGAAAGGGCCACTCTTACCCTGAAGGACAATGTCTCTTCATGCAGTCAAAAATAATTTGTCTGATTTCACTTTTTCAAGTTATAGGAGTAGATTAAAAAATTAATTCCCCCATCCAATGTTGTGTCTAGAATGCACTTCAATCCTTGCACCAGCAATTTTTTTAATGACAGTTACCTTTTTATGGTGAGATAACCAGAAATAATTTAGAAAGCAACTTTCTGTCTCAGCACTTGCCACTTGTCAAATAAGACCAGCTTCAGTAGTTCTAGTTTATTGCTGTAGAATCCACAACATGGCTGGAAGTGCTGTCAATGGGAAAACATGAAATAGATTCTAAAAGTTGATTTGAACCTGTTCTTTTCTGAGGAGAAAAGACAAAAATAAATTATATCTCCTGCTAGCTACAGTGTTAATGCTTCGTTGTGGCAGCAATTTCTGTGTGCTTGCTGGGAAGAGCAGTGCCAAGGGAACAAAGTTTTCTAATTTTAAAGGAGACTTCCATCTCAGGAAAAGTAGTACCTAAATGAAGAAAATATCACTTCTATTTCTAGGTGATTTCAAACAAACATCTGGGAACACTTCAGTGTTTTATAGAAAAAGCATAAGTGGATTTCTCCTCTGGGTCATGGGAGGCAATGAAGTTGCACATCTATAAAGTAGTGGATAAGAAAGACATAAACTTAGGAATCATTATTGTATAATCAACCTGATGAAAAATTTCCTTTCAAGTCCAACCAAATGACTGCAACTTTCCATGTGCGATTATAACACCCATGCTACGGTGCTAAGTAGTTATCTAACAGTACCTGCTGAGTCTCACTCCTATTAGAGGTGTAAGAAATCCACTGGTGTCCTCCCAGACTTTAAAACCCAGCTGGAAGTTTATCAATGAGTTATCTCAGAGGTGGCTCACCTTGAATGAGATACAGTGTCACACTCTTGCTTGTTAAGCAGGCTTTTATATAAGTGTTATGGTTTCCATAGAAACATAACTAAATCTTTCCTCCAGCATAATCCCAAAAGCTTTCAGAGACCTGGAAAATACACAGTGAATAGTCAAATAATTTTTTATGCTGACAAAAAGAATGCCTCAGTTGTCACCCAGTCAAGTTTCTCACATGGGGCAAAATAAGTTTAAATCCCACACGGCAGAATTGCCTTGCAGCATTCAGACATTTTCTGGAATCCCATTTCCCTGCAAGTTCAGTTTTAAAAAGCTCTAGAGAAACCTTACAGAACTGTGTGAGCTATAGATGGGACAGACCTTAATTGTGTTCCCAAAGCATGTCGGTGAGTGCAAAACCCACGAGAACAGAAACAATAATTATGCTGATGATCTCTTCCCCAGGCCTATATTGCTTTCATTTGTGCATTTTTAAGTGTTCTTCATGTCGAGTTTTAAATGTTCTCCTTAATGGTTGGGACTACCAGCATGTAACAGGGATTCTCTAGGAAGAAGGATTTCCCCCTAACAATCTGTTTCCTCTTGTGCAATTTCATCCCACTTCTCTCAGCAGTTTAGGACCCCATTCATTTTTCTAGGTCATGGCTGAATACTTCCTTTAGCTTGGAGAAAAGGAGGCTCAAGGGGAACCTTACCATTCTGTGAAGGGAGGATGTAGCCAGGTAGGGATCGGTCTCTTCTCCCAGGCAGCCAGTGACAGGGCAAGAGGAAATGGCCTCAAGTTGTGCCAGGGGATGTTCAGATTGTCCATTATAAAGATTTTTTTCCAAAGGCTGATTAGGTACCGAACAGGCTGTCCAGGGAGGTGGTGGAGTCATCAGTCCTGGGAGTGTTCAAGAAATGACTGGACATGGCACTTAGTGCTGTGGTTCAGTTGGATGGTGGTGTTTGGTCAAAAGTTGGACTTGATGATCTTGGAGGTCTTTTCCAACCTCAATGATTCTACGAATTCATCTAGGAGGATGACTTCTTAACAGATCTGTGTTTAAACCTACTCTTTTACACTTCAAGAATGTGAGCAGGGCAAGTTGAAATAAAATTGAGACAAAACTACAATGATTCATTTAATTAACACTGTATAAAGTTTTTTCTTTTTTGAAGTTTATCTATACAATGCTGCTGCAATTCAGTTCAGCAGCTGAACATAGGCTTAATGTAGGTGCATGAATAGTTCTGTCACTTTCAACACTTAAAATTAAACAGAAGCAGGTGTTGGGCTGAATTTGCTTGCTAGAATTACTTATTATGAATGACAGATATATGAACTGCAGTGCCCTCAGGTGGAACTTACCTGAGTGAATATGGACACCTGTAATTTATAGTCCATCCGTGACAATGTCCTTGTCTCCTGCTTCTGTTACAGAAACAGGTCTGAGGTTCAGCAATAACCTAACCCTGTTTGTTTTCTGTTTAAAGGGTAAAATGCAGTTCTTTTGGCTTGGAGTTAGGTGACACATTCCAGTCAGAGAGAGAAAAATCTTCCAAGGAGCAGATTCAAGGCTGCTGGGTGAGCAGTGGGTATTAATGGTAAGTGATGGTCACAGCCCCCCTGACGCTGGGGGCTCTCTGTGCATGCAGTCCCTTCAGCAAAACAGATGGCAGAGTCCCCAGCCAGGAGCCAGGCGGGTACCAAGAGCCAGACGCAGAACTCCCAGACTCTGCATGATCTCCATTTCATGTGGGAGCATGGCACAGTTGTCAGCTCTCATTACATCCCCGTGAGTGAGCTCGATGCCTTCCCAGCTGGGCTAGAGCCGGACTGGCTGGTGGAGACCTGAGGAATGGCAGCTGCTCTGGGGACTCTCTGCTTCCACGGGGCAAAATCCCTCCCTGGTTCATTGGCTGTCCTGCGTGCTTTCCTTGAGGCAGAGCAGACAGGGAGGGAGAAGGGCTGTCCCTTTTTGTGCTCCTGGCATGGGGAGAGAAGGGAGGGGTGATCAGTCCTTGTTAGAGCTGTCCTCTTTCATCCTGGGGGTGACACCCTGCCCATCAGCACTCGACATAAGGGGAGTGAGCTGGGCTTGAGAGGGGACACAAACACTGTCTTGAAGCTAAAACAGATTGAGAAACAGCAGTGAGATGAGCTATTGTTTCATGCCCCTATGTTTACCTCCAAGTATATACCTCCAAAATAAAAGTTGCTTCCTGAAACTTCGGGTTTAAAAAAAAAAAACAAAAACAAAAACAAAAAACTGTAGCTCAAGGTAACTTCATGTTCGAAAGTCCCTGGCAGGTTGGCAGTTGATACAGGTTTGCTCTAGCAAGGCCAGGGCACCCTAGGAGCTGGTTGGGAACTCTGCAGGGACAATCCACACATCTCTGCCAGGCTTACATTCCACTCTTACTGTTGAACTGATGGAGGAGCTGAACCCACTACACAGCATCAGGTGGGACAACGGGAAACTGTCCCTTGAGGCAAGACCCCAAGCCCTGTGTCGCACAGAAAAAGGGACAGCAGAGAGCAATTCCTGAGCAGGTAGAGGACAGGGACTCCTGTGGAGTGGCTGACTGGATGCTTCTGAGCTGTTGCAGCAGGAGAAAGGCTCCTTCACCACCTGTGCAGGAGCTCAGCAGGTGAGCCCAGAGGTTGTATTGGGGCAGGCATCTGGGCTGGGTGAGCCTGACTCATACTCTGGAGCAGTGTGAGCTTCTGAAGTGGTGTTTATCACTTCCAACGAGCTGCCTGCTGCTCTGGTTTGCTGCTCTGCACTGGGCTTTCCTAAGAAGAAGCTAACCTGGATGCACCTCCCTGAGCTGCAGGTATCAAAAGGGAGCTGCAGGTAGCACTGCTGGATGTGTTCCCACCGTGAGAAAGCATCCTGATCTCAAACAGTGCAGAGTCCATCAATACAGGAAAAGCAACGGTGGGTAGTGAGGCAACGTCTTTGATGATGTCCAACAAGTCAGTGGGAGAAATTATGGCATAAAAGCTGCAGGAAAAACAGGAGTGAATAGGCAATTATGGTTTAAACTCCTCTTCCCAAGGAGAGCCTGTGGTCTTTTTACATAGATATTTATAGTATGCAGTCTGCATTATAATTGTCCTTTGAGAGACTAAGCTTCACAAGATGAATAAAGATCAGTAATATCGTGATGTAATTTAATTTTAGAGCATATTTCATATAACAACATGACAAGTGTCCTCTTTCCATTAGCCCTGGAAGCTGTGTCCTTGATTTCAGCACTGATAGTGATGTCGCAGGAGCAGCATAAAAACTGGTGGTGATATGGAGAGCAGGCAAATGCAGGACACAGCCATGGACTTTCATGTCTTTGTGACATCTGATGAAAAGTGTGCCTCTGAGACACATTCCTATGAACCTTTCTCCCAATTTCTGCTAGAGAGCATTAAATAAGAGGAGCCACTGTCATGTGGGATACGTACCCCAATTAAACAAGGAACAGAGAGCTCTGCAGAAAGAAAGTGCTTCTCTAGCATTACTGCAAATACATGCCACCCCCTGGGATGTAAGAGAAAGGAAAAAACATCACAAAACTCCACAAACAGTGGTTAAATCCTTTCTAAAGACCAGAGGCATGCAGACCAAGATGCAAATGCCAAAGTCTCCCTTTCAAGTTTTAGAGCTACCTACTAAGAAAAAGCTATTAATCAGGTAAGCTGCAAATCAGATCTCATCCTTCAGCTGATCCGCATGGCCAAAGCTGGATGACACTTAATTTCATCTGAGGTCAGGCGATGCCACCAGCTGTCCCAAGGCATAGGACTGCAGAGACATTCCAGGTCTGGTGAGGAGTCCTAGTCAGATTTTTCAGATGTGAAAAGAGTGGAGTAACAAGGGAAAAACTTGATCCACCTTAGAAGGGAATTTCACTGCCCCTATGACAAAATAGACCAATCATTGCCTACAGAACTTTTCAGCTTCCTGAAAGTGCCTCTTTGCTGGATGTCTGTGAGCTAAGGAGCAGCTTTGGGTTAGACCTTGATTTGGGATTGCTTTAGAACGTGGATACTTTTTCTGGACTTCTATTGAGGAGATTCCATGAGCTCTTTCTGTCAATCACCGTGAGAGTACCAAGAGCTTTCCTACAGCATTTTTCTCCTGTACACCCTGAGAATCACCTCCAGGCGATCTTCAGAAGAAGTACTGCTTGGTGTATTCCCAGTCCTTTTAAGCACTCGCAGGAAAGGAATCATTTACCCATCACTGGAGTTTGAGATGTGCCATCCATGTGCTCACTCACCCTGCACCCTCTTTACCCTGTCTCTCGGAGCCCTGAATCATGCAGGTGATGGCTGTGAGCCAGCACAGGCAGCAACCCAGCCATTAGTCACCGTGTGGAGCATTGAGGCCACAGGATACGTCTGAACTCACCAAGGTACAGCAAAGGCAGAAAGCCTTCAAACTTTCTGCGTGCTGTTGCAGGGAAGGAGGAGAATAGGTTGCTGGGAAGAGCAAGAAACATCTTGAAAACCTGCCTTACCTGCAGGAGCATCTCTGTGATGTGTTGGCTGTGCCAGGTCATTGCCTTCAGCCCCACACAGTGGCATTTTGAGGAGAGGAGCACTGGATCCCCCACGGCAAGAGCTGTCTCAATGTGAACTGATTCATTTGTCAGCAGCGACTCTGCCTGCAGAGCACACTTGTGACCTGTGAGCTGCCTCGTCAGTGTGCAAACGCCGGCTGTATAAATCGACAGAAGCAAAGCAGCAAACATCTAACTTTCCAGCCCAGAGTGAGATTCCTCTCTGCTGTGCTTCCAGCTGGGGCTGGAGGATCACGAAAGAGGATGTGCAAACACAGTGTGCAAAGAGCGTTCTTCAAAATCCCTGGCCTGTCTTGAGGTGGTTTGGTTGGTTTTAGCTGAGAGCACGAGTCACTGACAATGCACATGGTGCATGAGCCCTGCAAGCACAGATCCTGCTGGGCTCACCAGCTGAACAATACCGAGGGAAGAGCTGCAGCAATTCCTCCTGAATATTTTATATTATACTCTGTGCTGTTATACTGTGTGTGTGTTGGGCAGGTGATTCCGATCAGGGATGACGTGCTGCAGATTGCCATCGCTGCCTGTCAATACAGAGCTCTTCTGCAGAAGGAGGCTGATGTGAAATAGGCCTGTAAGATATGGCTGGAGGAAAAAGGTTGAAGGAATGCAAATTGTATGGAAATGCGTGATTTGGATGTGATGGGGCCTGATGAGCACTAGGTAAGGATTTTATAGACTATGCTCTATGCCCAGCTCTGCAAAATGCACTGTCACTTATCTGTCATTCGTACACAGGTGATCTTTCTGCGCTTCACTTCTCATCTCTTTCTCCCTTAAATGAAGACCATCTTCCCTTCTGGCCATTCCAGCCAAAAATGACAGCAAGGGAGACCTGCATTAACACTCAGCATCTGCTGTCAGTCTCCATTGAGTGTACAACCATGTCCAAGCCCCTCTCCTGCTTCTCCAGACACTGCAGTCCTGCTCTGAGAGCTTGAGAGGTGGCTGCCCTCCTGTCCCACTGCAGGGCTGCTGCTCTTCACCTTTGCTCTTCACATTTTCTGTGATCTGCTCTGCTCAGGCTTCCCTGGACGCTGAGGCCAGCAGGAAAATCCCTGCCATTGATCAGATCTCAAAGCATGGCTACCCTATCAGAGATGAAGATGTGGAGCAACCAAAACTTTCACTAATACTCTCTCTGTGTTTCACAGCCCTGCTCCTTGGTTGCTGGTGTTTTACCAGATATTATCCCATCCACAGATTGTAAAAGCACATAGGAATATGTGTCCTTTTACAGCTCAAAGTTTAATTTGTCTTAGTAAACAATTGTTCTCATCTTGTTTCAAGTTAAATATTTGGCTCAAAGAAGTTAACTGCACAAATATAGCAAAATCTTACAAGAAAGCTGGAGAGGAACTTTCTACAAGGGCATATAGGGAGAGGACAATGGGTAATGGCTTTGAAGTGAAAGAGGATAGGTTTAGATTAGATACTAGGAAGAAATTCCTCACTATGAGGCTGGTATTTATCTGAGCCAGCATCTCCTGCTGTCCTTTTAGTCACTGAAGGTTTTCTTGGGGAGGGGCATGCTGCATCCTAAAGCATGGGCTTTATAAAGGATGTAGAAAGACTGCCGAAGATACAGAAAACACCCCAAATAAGAATGAAATATGTAGAGGAAATGCTGAAATGTGGCAGTTTCAAAGGTTTTGGGATGCTCACACTGCTAGAAATAAAACTGAAACACTGTTTGATTGTGACCTGGAAAACCTTGACAGGAAGAAAATATCAGTTAGTGAATGGCTCGTTAAGCTCAGGGCAGAGGAAGGTATAATGAGTTACAGTAGCTGGATGCTCAAGATGGAAAATTTGAGTAGGAAAAAATAAGGTGCTGATAGGAACTGGACATGGATAGCTATTAGAGCAGGCTCTGGGAAGGAGCAGGGTCTCTGCCTCTGGAGCACTCCTGTATCAGCAGGACACTTCTCTGGAAGAGTCTGGTTGAACTCAGATTGCCAGGCTTGAGGAGGAGAACAAGAATATCCCATAGTAGCTGCGACATCTGGGGTGAGGTGAGGGAACCCACTGCTCCCTAAAGAACTTAAACTCTCTGGATCAGTGAGCGTTAGACTGGGATCTCATTGCATCTTACTGGAGTCATCATTTTGTGTTGGAGCTCCCCAGTTTAGACACCTGCGTCAAGCAGAGGCACATGAACAAAGCCTGGCTGGGTGTCCTGCCTGTTGCTGCACTGAGCTCGACTCCTGTGGGAGCTAAAGAAATGCAAAATCCAATTATTAAATTAAATTAGTACCACTAAGGTGCCAGTAGATAGACTGGTCCAGTTTTCCAGAAGGAAGACTTGCTGCCAGAGGTGCAATTTTCCTTTAGAAATAACCATTCTGTGCCAAGTATGCCTTTTACAACAAATACCTGCTCATACCAAGGAGTAGTTTGAGTGGAGGGTGCAGAAAATAGGGCAGCCTAATCAGAGGCAGGCTGAAATCAATCTCCTGCTGTCCCTGACCCAGAGACTCTCTGTGCTGAGCTCTCTGCCACAGAAAGACAAGGCACGTCCTTGCCTGTGCATTGCAAGGAAGGTCATCAGGGGTTTACAGGAATGACACAACAGAATCCGAGACCTTATGTCTGCATTCTCAGCTTCACCCCAGCGTCAAGCCCCACCCTAGTAGAATAAACTAGTTTCAGCTTTATGCCACAGGTTCCCCTGCAATACCAAATCCAGGTAAGGGGTAAAATTAACTGTGCAAAACCACAAATCTGCATTCAGACATTCATTTGGTGCTTGCCTTAATTTTAACACTAATAAGATTTATGCAATAATTTTAGTGTAAGAAACAAATAGAATTTGCAGGACCATAATGGACAAACCCTTTTGAAGTGGCCTTTCTCTGGAGAAAAGCTATTTTTGTCTATTTTTAAAAGAAAATAATAAAAGGATCTTGGGTGACCAGCAAAATTTATTCAGAAAATAAACTGCCAGTGTTATGCTGAACTGGTCTATTAAAATGGATACCAAGAGGCACTCTGCTCTTTGTTTACATTGAGAAGGAATGATTTCACATGCTAATGCCCTCTCTCCGTCAGTGCCCTACAAATGGAATCATAACAGCACCTTGCAGTCTTACCTGGATGCTTGCAATTGTGCAAGAATCTCAGCAGAAATCCACACGAAATCTTCACCCTTGCCACCTGAGAAGTGGGCAGCTTTTTAAAAAAGACCCCGAACCACCTCTGAGCACAGCAACCCCAGGAAGATGCATTATCTTGGTATTCAATTATATTATTTGCAATTGGGTTCATGTCAGTTTGAAATAGCATTTTGAAAAGGCAGAACAGTTCCTTCCATAATTACAGCTATGGCTGCTTAATTTACAAACTCCTGCAAATCTGTTGACATGTGGTAATAGTGGTATTTAATCTTTGTTCTGATATCAGATTTCTACTGCTTTGGTACACTCGGTGCCTTTCATTGCCAGTTTCATCCCAAGTGCCCTTCATTTTTCAAAGAGTAAAGGAAAAATTTCTCTGAAATGTGAATGTCTGGAAATACCATGGTGCAGGTTTTATTCTCCTGGGAGGGGGAAATGGTTGCATCAAAGGCTCTGTATTTTGGGAAGGTTTGGGAAGGTTAGGGAAGGTTAGGGAAGGTTTGGGAAGGGAAGGTTTGGGAAGGGAAGGTTTGGGAAGGTTTGGGAAGGTTTGGGAAGGTTTGGGAAGGTTTGGGAAGG
>VZRL01005594.1:1634815-1674421 GCA_013397895.1 Origma solitaria
GGGAAGGTTTGGGAAGGGAAGGTTTGGGAAGGGAAGGTTTGGGAAGGTTTGGGAAGGTTTAGGAAGGGGTGACACTTAATTGACAACTGCTCAGAAACTTAGACTGGTCATAAAACGCTGAGTCTTGCCTATAGAAAACACAGACTCACTGTCCGCAGTGATACAGAACAGAGTTAGTCATTCTTAGATACTCTTGAGAATCTGGGCCTGAAATTCTGATCTGAAACACAAAAAATTGAAAACATGCCTTCTTTTGCATCATACTTTGCCCATGGAGGAATCAACAGACGTGCTTTTGAGAGCAACAGAGACCTGCAGACAGATCTCTTGGTACTGAGAGCCATAAGTCAATTACTTCTGTTCTTGATGCTGCAGTTACGCAACACATTCTTCAAACTATCAGTTTTCCCAAAACAGATCAAATTAAAATCTCTAAAATTCAATCCCCAAATATGCTTCTTTTTAAAAAACCAGCAGCCATCACCATGTAGAGTTACTTTCCCTCTTGCAAGCAACAATTCGTTATCAAGAGGAGTAAAACAGTAAAATACACACGGCCCTTCTGCCCATAGTGAAATTCTCAGTCAGCCCAGAGCACCCACCATGGGTGATGCTGATGCTCAGACTGATGTTCAGGCGAGTTTGGCTCCCCAGCATGCACCGAGAGCCCCAGGAGCAGCAGGAAGCCAGCAGCAGGGGTGGGTGGCTGGATGTGCAGCACAGTCCTGGTGTGCTCCTTGCCCCCCGGTCCTGCTCCAGGCACACCTGGCCCTGCTGCAGTGCCCAGGGGAGCCTGGGTGCAGCTGTACATTTGCATTGGTGCGGCGCCCACTGTCAGCTCAGGACTCAGAGGTCTCTGTCCACACCCTTGGGCTGAAGCAGGGTTAGTGAAACTTTGCTGAGAGTAGTATGAACACTAAAGAAAAAAACATACTCTAAGAAATTAAATACATTGTCTGAAATATCTTGAATATAATTAAATTGCACTTGGAGCTTTCCCTCACATCAATCATGCCAGCTATTAAATATTTTTTATGTGAACCTTAGGAAGACTTGATGCTATAAACCATTAAACCCAAATATTAAAATGTATTCCCCCCATGGCCAGTATGAACATCTTATTAATCATGCAGCACCACTGCAAGCTGTTTCTACCGTACTGCTTTTGTCCAGACCCCTAAACTATTACCATCCATCTACTACTTAAATTTCCTGTAATGGATTGTAAGAAGTCCTCTGTGCAGCACGCTGAGTGAGTGATCAGAAGAATTGTATTTTTTCCTTCCTTTTCGACATTTTCATACATTATCTTTAGTGACTCATGTGCTTCAGTTTTTTCCAGGTGTGCTTTAGGGAAAAACGAAAATAACCCACCTCCAGCACAGGCTCAGCCAAACTGCAAGATTTTGTTATTACTCTAAACAACATTTTCGGTTGCAGAAGATCCAGTTAGAGCCATTCCTGTTCCCTGTATCCTCTGGGCAGGAAGTCTCTTCTCAGGCTATTAATCGCTTGCTATTTTTTTCCTATGGAAAAACAATAAACAAAAAACCAAAGGATCATCATTAGTAATGCTGTTCATTTTACAGGTTAAATTGCCAGAGGAAATATATATTTTGTCATATGAAAATTTTTCTATGAATCTGTATGTAAACATACAGATTTTCATTCCTGTCAGCATAGCTGTTTACAGGTCTGCATTAAACAATGAATATCAATGCCAGTGCTGTAAAAGCATCACTCAGCAGCTCTGTTGCTTCTGGGTCTGATGGTGAGAGATTGTCTAAGAAATCTGGACACGTTCATTTTGCCAAGGGATTGTGTGTTGCTGGAGGTAATGCACATCAGATGGGATGTCACACTCTCAGAAGAAGTGCAGAGGCGTTAAGACAAGCCAAATTCTGGGCTGTTTATATTCTCCTTTACCAATCAGGGTATCAGGATGCAGACTGAATTTATAAACACTGGAACAGGATTTGTTGCATGACAGAAGCTCCTGGAGACAAAGATATAGGCTAGACTTTTTGCCTTATTATGTCCCAAAGAAAACTCATTATCTGTGCTCACAGTTTAAATTAAATAAATATGTTTGGTTGCGGAATGATAGAGAGATTTCAGAAGAAGAATGCTTCAGAGAGCACATGCTGAGGGCTGTAAGGGGGGAAGCAGAGAACAGCAGCCGGCTGTGTTTTGTGCTGTACAGGTTTCCGAACGCTTCAGAGCAGCCCTGAGAAATTTTGCAAGTGTTTTAGAAACAACTGTCTCCAATGAACATGAGGTCTTGGCTCCCATTTGAAAGCCACTTTTGGGTCACTGGTAGCTTCCCTGAAGAAGGGGTGAGGAGAAAACAAAAACGTCTGTTGGGGAATTAATGAGAGCCAGAGACATGGCTGTAATTTCATTGTGGCTGTGGAGGCACTCATGGAACAGGGAAGGAGGACTGTGGTGGGATGTTGTATTGGGTTTAGCTGGGGACAGCAAGGGCAGCAGGAAGAAGACAGAGTGTAATGGGCATTTCCTTAGCTGTTTGCCTTTCAGTCTTTTTGCCTATCATGATTTGACTAATCCTTTAAATATATTTTGCGTTCATTTCTCAAATAACCAGCAGACATATGGTGCTAATGAGAACTAGAGAGGGTTTGTTTTTTTAATGAGCAAGAGCAGCTGGTAAGCAGAACATGAAATTAAAAATGGAGGAAAAAAAATAAGCTCAAGGGGATAGATAAGGTTATTAATCGCAGCAGAATTCCTCAGCTCTCTCCTTTGATGAGAAGGATCAGGTGGAGTGGGACACCAGTGACCTTGAGACAAGTGTGGGACAGCCTATTGCATTGGGTGAAAAATAAGTGAGTGTCTGATACATCCAGCATTGTCACAGCTCTCCATGGCAGCAGAGATGCTCTGCCCTGTCCCCGTGCAGGCAGCCTGGCTGGTGGCAGTCCCTCCAGCTGCCCCAGACTGTCACAGCATGGTTCTTCATTCGGGAGGGAAGCCTGGGACACCTTGTGGGTGCAATCTGCAGAGGGACAGGTGAGCACAGACCAGCAGTGACACATCCGAAAGGGAAATAATTGGAAAGTGGAAAAAATTGCTCCAGTACATCCAGGGGTAAATTTGCCATTTCTGAGTGGTGCTGCATGGCTGGGAGGATTTGTGGCAGATGCTCACAGCTTTCTTCAAATGACAACCACTTCATTTTCTGCTATTTAAACATGTCATCCTAAGCAATACAGAACAATAAGGGAGCATTCCCAGGATCCACCTCTGTGTGACTGAAGCTAACAGAAAGAGCCATCCTGCCCAGCAGCCCAAGGTTTGTGCTGCACTACACTGCTGTTTTTTAGAATCAAGCTTATTTAATTTAATAACTTGAGGCAGACAGAGCCCAGCTCATGGCTTCAGTGCTAACCTACCTTCACCAGGAAGTACATACACTTCAAGATTGCTGAATCAGTCTGCCCGTTCCACTCAACAGAATTTGCCTGCATTGTCCTGAAGCCTTCTCCCGTCAGAAGCCTTCTGCTGACATGGTCACTGTTGGCCTGCACTCAGGGTACCTCCTATCCCCTGACAGACAACACCTGAGTCAGGATGGAGACTACTACAGGCATCACCCATCCCGTGATGTGGGGAGCCCCAGGCTCTCAGGGGCCCTGAGCATGTCCAGCTGCACTTGCTGCACGGCGGAGATTGCCTTTGTCTCTCAGACCCTGTGCCCTTTGCCAGAGTATGTGCTGTTCGTAGGTATGACTGACCCTTAAAGTCAGGCTGTCCTCTGGTCTTTGCACAGGGGTGGTCGTGAAAGACAGAAATTATCTGGCCTAGTTCTAGATGTCTATATGTGAGCCAGTCTGTAGGTTGCTCCTGCAGTCCAAGGATGGAGAAAGTAGGTGGGATTTGTCTATCCTAATACAGACACAGTTGGTTGGACAGGTTAGTAGCTTTAGAAACCTTTCCCTGCTGTGGCCATGTCAAGGACAAAGGATAATCCCATCCCTCCATATGCTTTCTGGATTACCCTTTGATCCCAGTAACTGTGGGGCAGAAGTACAACTGTGGTCCCAATTCCTTGCTCCTCTCAGCAGGCCATGGACATTTATGGACACTAGTATTACTTTCAGTGTTGATTCTTTTGGTGCTGGGAATGGTGGGGAGGGACAGGCATGGCCCAGTGAATCCTTCAGCTAACCTTTAATTGAAAGGTTCCAGTTTGTATCCCGAGACCCACTTTATGATGTGCAGGGAAAGTGTGTGGCTGCAGTGTACATCCTTGATCTGAAGTGCAGCACTGGTGTTGGTGTGCCTTAAGAGCATTTAACAGTCTGCAGCGTGAACATTACCCATTGGTGGTTCCTGTGGCACAACTGATCTCACAGTTATGCAGAGAGATGATGATGGTGATTTACATGAAACAAAAGCAGCCTCTTTTCCAAAAAGAATCTTTGGCAAATTATTCATCCCTCAAACTTTGTCCAGACCGTGCCCTTAATTTCCAGAGTCAAATGCATGCTGCAGTAAAGTGACTGCTCTGAGCAGGAGTCTGTGCCATGTCTTTTCCTTCTTGAGCAGTGTAGGCACCTTTTACTCCTCTGAGCTGTACTGAAGGTTGCTTTTTCTTATAATTGAGCAAAATGTAGCTTGTTATAGCTACCAAGGTAGCAGACAAACCATTGCAACAAAGGATTATTACTTTCTTTACAGAGTGAAATCATAAGAATCTGGCATATGGGAGAAAGTTCTTGTTTGAACATGTAATTTGAACAAGCAGCAGAGAGAATCCTCACAGCTGAACGACACTAAGTGCCTTTTTTGGTGTAATAAATATAAAAAAATGTCTGTCTAGATCAGATGGATGAGTAATGGAAGCACTCAAACCCTTTAGGGACACTCTTGCTGTCTTGAAGGATTGGATTCCTTTTGCATCTAGGATGAAAAGACTTGAAAAGGCAACAGTGGGAGATGATTGCTGCTGCTAGCAGCAGTGAAGAATGAGTGCAGATGTATTGGGTTTTGCCCCCTGCATGGTAACAACCTTTCTAGGAACAAAGAGGTGCTGTGTGCCATGGGATTTAATGGAAAAGAGTGTGAAACTTCAGGGACATAGCTGAACATGCTGGGCTCAGAGACAGGGGAAAGCATTCCAAATCCATTTGCTTCTTAAGCCAACGTGCAAAGCCTTTGGTGGACATAAGCGTCAGGCATGCTGTGGCAGCCCAGCTCTGCGCCTAGAAAATGCTCTCCTGCTGTATGCTCAGTCCCAGCAATCTCTTCAGGAAAAGGCTCCACGTGGCTCCCTCTCCCTGGGACTGAAAAGTGCTATTTGAGCTGTTTGTGCTGTGAGATTCCCACGAGCCCATTGCGGGGGATGCACATTTTCAAGATCTGGCTAAGGCAGCTCTCTCTTATTCACTCCCCTATGATAATTATAGTGGTATTTTTTGCTACATACTGTGCTGAGAGGGAAAGGTCCCGTGGTGTGCCTGAATGCTGCACAGTGTAAAGCAGCACAGTGTAAAGCAACACAGTGCTCTCTCCTGCCTCTCCCAGACGCCCCCCTCAACTCCTCAGAAGGGAGAAAAAGGCTCACTTAAGAGGGATGTTTATGCTGATGTTATTCAAATGAGACACGAATAAATAAAATCGTATTTAGGCTTTGCCTTTTCTCCTCAATAAATTTTTCCAGGCAAAATTACCCCCAGTGGTACTTAAGCCTCCTTGGGGGGTCTGTAGTTATTCACAGTATTTTATTTCCTGCCTGCTATGGTTTGAGGGGAAAAAAATATTCTTTATTGTACTAGCACAGTCCACAAACTTGCTGAAGCCTGGATGTGAAAGACTTGTCTTAGAAAGAGCAAGCAGGAAAGAGAAATCTGAAAATAGGGAAAAAAAACCTGTAAAGGGAGACATTTACAATTATACAAAGTTTCTCCCTCTGATTTAAATGTTTCCCTAACTTATTATGAAATTTAGTGTTTGTAAGTAAGAATGAAAGCTCTTTATATGGAATAGTTGCTGGATAACATGTTTGTGCAGAACAGAAATATTCCAGGGTGAAAAAAACAATACTCAGAGGGGCCTGAATGGCTCAAACTATGGGTAAGCATATAGAAGCTGCTCTGAAGAGCTTAGCACTTTTAAATTCACCCAGGTCAGTAGAAATGGAAACTAATTTCCAGCTAGCACCTTTTCTGAGGCCATTTGTTAGAACCTGTCAAGTTGATGTGACCTCTCTTTCCAATCTCAGGAGAGCAAACGCTTCTATTTCCTATTTACAGGGTGTTTCTCACCAGGGCAAAAAGCAGTCTTAGCTGTTAGACTGGAAAACAACCTCTAGCCACAGAAATAGATACAGTTCCTGCAAGGCAGGGCAATAGCATATTGTGGGAAATTTGCACAGCCTGGATCACACACTGGAGAACAGTGTTGACTGTAGCCAAACTTACACAAGTACAGGGTTTGATTGGCTTCTTGTGAGAGTCAAATCAGCAAATGAGAAGTGTCACAAAGCACAGTCATGAGAGACATTGCCTATTTGACTTTTGAATCCACTTTGGTGCAAGGGACACAGGAAAGACATTGAGCCTCACCACCTGAGCCAAGGACAGAGCAGTCATCAAGGGCAGGTGACCGATTTGATTGATTACAGGATAGAAAGGCAGGAGAATAATATTGACAGAAGATGTTTTAAGGAAAGGAAATGAAATGATTCCAGGAGATCTTTGCTTTTACTGATTAAGGGCTACTGAGCACATTAAGGGCTCAGTCACATTAATTTCTCCAGCACAGTGGACTGATTGAACTCTTCAAAGAAAAAAGCCCATTACTAAATCCAGAATAGGTTTAATAACAACTGCAATCTATCAGCCATGATAATTTCAGCATATGTTGGAAGGAGGAAATCTTATCTAACTCTAACTGTGAACTGACAGCTGGTGAGCAGGTCTGTCTTTGCCCGTGGAGAAAAGTTCCTTTCTATCCTGCTGCAGCATGATTAATTGACCCCCCAAATAATATCTCCCTCTCAGAAGATCAGTTGGAAAGTGTTGGCTGGGAGCAAGTCTGTAGAGCTGCAGGTCAGCTGTGCTATTACCTGTGCAAGTCAGAAGTGTCAGAAGAGGCAGAATTACAGCTGTGACTCCTCTGGTGATGTTCTGGAAGAAAGCTCATTGTGAGAGGCCTTGGTGGCTGGCAGCCCCCATGACCTGCAGGACCACTGGGAGTGGGAAATGTGAAACATCCCTCTCTGAGTTCACAGAAGCACAGAATCACAGAATAAACGGAGTTGAAAGTGACCCATCAGGATCATTAAGTCCAACTTCTGGCCCTGCACAGGACACCGCACGAGTCACACCCTGTGCCTGAGAACACTGCCCAAATGTTCCTTGAACTCTGCCAGGTTTGGTCCTGTGACCTCTTCCCTGGGGAGCCTGTACCAGAGCCCAGCCACCCTTTGGGTGAAGAACCTTTTCCTGATGTCTAATCTACACCTTGCCTGACACAGCTTCAGGTCATTCCCTCAGCTCCTGTCACTGGTCATGAAAGTGAAGAGATCAGTGCCTGCCCCTCCTCTTCCCCTCACAAAGAAGCTGTAGACTGCAGTGAGGTCTCCTCTCAGTCTCCTCTTCTCCAGGCTGAACACACCAAGTGACCTCAGCCACTCCTTATATCCTCTCAAGGCCCTTCACCATCCTCGTGGCCCTCCTTTGGATGGTCTCTAATAGCTTTATATCTTGCTTATCTTGTGGCACCCAAAACTGCCCCAGCACTCGAGGTGAGGCTACCCCAGCACAGAGCAGAGCAGAGCAGGACAATCCCCTCCCTTGCCCGGCTGGCGATGCTGTGCCTGATGCCCCCCAGGACACACTTGACCCTCCTGGCTGCCAATTCCAGTGAGAAGATGTCCGTGCCAGTTCTGGCTGTGCTCACATGTGTAAGGTCAGTGGCGTGTCCCATCTTGACGTCAGTGATTGTGTTTTTAGTTGTTGTGAGGCACGTGGAATGCAGAGCACAGAAGCCTGTGAGACTGCACAAGACTTCACCAGAGTTGTTTCCTTCTCCTGTGGAGACTCCAGCTTGTGAAAAATGAAGTTCACTCTCCTGCTGAAATTCAAAAGTTTAATAAAGGTCAATAAGGGACAAAAACAATAAAGCAAAGGATAGGGCTGTGTTCTTGGCCCTAAGCCAAGAAGCACACCTGCTGTTGAAAAAGTCATCTTAAATACCCTTTGTATTGCATCAGCTTCATGCCTATTCATAAGTATTCATGCATATTCAAACTTTTCTCAAAACTATTTTGCATGTTCCAAGAACTGTTTTGCATGGCTCCTCTTTGGTCCCACCTTTTTAGAGCATGTGTATTTCTTAGCTGTGGTTTCTTCCAGTCTTGGTTATCATTTCCAGTTTGGGCTTTTCTCTGTGGTCCTTGCATCTGGTTATGGCTGATAGTCAGGTAACAGTGGCAGGTCTTCTCTGTGCTATTCTTTGGGTGTTATCCAATCAGGCAGGCAGTGTAGTTAGTAAAGGAAAGTCTTTTAAACTACCTCTATTAGTTATTTCACTACTATTTCGAAGTCTAGTTAATAACAGAAATTAAAACATTGGTTATATACCTCTATCTTTATAACAAGACTACTTCTATATAAAAAGAATAAAATCATACACACAATGAATATTTGTGAAAAGCCAACACTATATTATGTATTTATCACAAGCTGGTAGTTTCAGATCCAGCAAGAGATTTCTACACATTGGGTCACTTGGTTTCACTACAAATAGGTGGATATAAACATATCAAACTCGCTTTGCATGCACTGCTCGGGAAAATACCATAACCTGAAACTTCCAGGATCTATAAAGATTTAATAGCATAATGGTTGCTATTCCTCTTTGCCCACTGAGAAGCTGCTTTCGATTCCACAGTGCTTTTATTGCCTTGAGCCTGACCCAGCTGAGACTGTGGGCAGTCTGTACCATGGCTGCTGCTTGAGCCTCATCATGAGTCGTTCGCACTTACCTGGTGACACACTTCCAGCTGTTTTTACCTGCAGCAGATGAGGAGTGCCGGTAGCCCTTCCCTGCCTGAGACAAAGCCCTGCATGTGCGCTGGAGGGCAGTGGGCTGTGCTTCCCGAGAGACTCCCAGCTGCTGACAGCTTCCCGTCCTCCCTGTGTGCTCCTGACAGGAGGTGACACTGCAGCCACCACAGCACAGTCCCCTGGCGAGGCACAGCCTGCACAGGATGAGACTAATATCAGCTGGTTGTGTTAGTTTCTTTCCTGAGCAAGGAGAAAAAAAATACCTTCCTTTCTTTGCAAACTGACTGTATGTGCCGTAGATTATTTCCATCATATTCTTTGTCTGTATTACCTGCATTAATCTGGTACAGCGTGGGATGTAAATGTACCCCTGAGACTAAGTATGTACGTAACTTTAAGTACCAGCTGCCAACATGGATGCAAAGTTGTCTCTTCAAACTACGCATAAAACCCTGTGGATAGTGACATTAAGTAGCTCTCTTTTATGCAGCGCAGGCATTACATTTTTTTTAGTGTGTTGACACATCATTATATTTCTCAACAAGGCAAATTAGAGCAATGATATGAAGTTTTGTCTTGAGAGCCTGAGGATTTTTTATGGTTCTGGGAGCCTGCATTGAGACAGACTGTAAAATGGGGTGTAAATATTATCATCATGAGTTATTTCTTCCTGCTTGCTAAGAAGCAGCACAACCGCTGGTAGAAGCCATCATATCCCATATGAATTACTTGTATTATATTTTAACAACTGCTGCATGTACTAATTGCTTTTAGTTCATAGGGACCAAAGATAACGTTATGAATACTCAAAGGAGAACTTACATTTTGTACATGACAGCCATGGATAACCATCTCTTCAGCTCCTTTGTCCTGCTCTTGCTGTGAAGACACCCATGTGGGATCTTCCTTTTCCAGTTTCTTTTTCTGTCAGCGGTTTTGATGTCACTGTGAGCATGTGCAATAATCTTGAAACGCTCGTTCCAGGGTCTAGCTGCATGACAACCTGTCCCATGGGTGTCTACAACAAGGCTGGATTGTCTACATCCTTCTGATTGCAGGGCAGATGGGGTGTGTGTTGCCAAAGTCACCATGGTACAACCTGGGGCCTGCACAGCCCTTTCTGCTCTTCAGCCCCAGGAGTCTGGGGCATCATTTTGTCTGTGACAGCACAGCCTTTGTCAAGAAAGACTGGGATTGGGGAGAGCTGCAGCCACCATGCCATGTTGCCTGTTTTGGGCACCACTTCTCCCTGCTAGCCTCTGTTGTCAGCCCATCCACTCTGACTAGCCAGCAGGTATCCCAACAGACTGACTGTGACACACCCCACAGAAAGGACATTTCCACATGAAAGCTGACCAAGAAAATACATTAATATTCCACAGGACCCCTCATTCCACCTGCTTGGTTTCCCCTCTTCTTGTTTCAAAGAGATATAATTGAACACAAAAATAAACAAGCCTGGAGCTCCTGAGATCTCTTCCTGGGAATTCACTGTGTTATGGATATTCGTAGTTTAAACTTGCACACTGCTGGGTGCTGGTATCTGCTTGGGCTGCACTCCACCTCCTTGTCAAGGGAAGGGATGGGTGAGCACAACTGCACCCTGATTGTCCTGTGGAGAAAGCCTGACCACAGCAGCAGGACACTGTGCTGTGTGCTCCTAGCTCAGGAGGCAGCTGGGGATAACATCCTTACACACATTTAACAACATACATGCTCAGCAAGAGCTGCTGTTCAGTAAGTGCTACTGATACATCGTCTGACCTTCTGCAAACCACAGGACCCATCATTCTGCTTTGCACCCAGCAGATTGTGTTTGATCACAGTAGGACTTGTATTTTGCCACACATACTGTTCAAAAAAGCCATCCAGCCTCCATGTGACACTACAAAGGGGTAGAGAACATACCATTTTCTTTGGTCATGTGTTCTATTGGTTAACCATCTTTGTTCTTGTAATTGTATGCCTTATTTCTAATTTAAATACATCTGACGTCAGTTTCTAGCTGCTGCAACTAATTTTTTTCTCTGCAAGATGAAGAAGAAATGTGGTACTGAACATCTCTGCAGTCAGGTCATGCTCCAGCCTCCTCTTTGATACAGGAACCACAATGAGTGCTTTAAGCCTTGTGAGGTATTTTCCATAGACCTCAAATAATTTTAATCTAATATTTTCAAAAACCTCCATTCTTTAGTCAGATCCTTGGATTGAGAAAATTATCCCAGTTTCTGTAAACAGGAATGATTTGAGCTGCCAGCTGCTGCCTGCTCCTTTGAGCTGCTCCTGCCATCCCCAGTGAGACCTCACTGCTCTCAAGCTCGTCCACTTTGACCCCTTGACCCAGTGTTTCAGAAACCATGGAGGCTCCTAGATACCGAGCTTGATGTTTGACTGTTCCCAACACTACTTTTTGTATTTCGCTTGCTGTAGTTTAAGGCAAAGCCAGATAAACCTCTCAAGAATCAGACCTTGAAATCCAGGTTCCTCTGTTTCCTACCCTCATTAGTGGGCTACAAAGGCTACTCTTTGTTAATTTGCTTTCCAGTTCTTCAAATGTGCCCTCATAGTGGGAGGACAGAGATACCAAGAGGAGTGAAATGTGATTTGTGGCAGCCCTGGTGCTATCCCAGGAGTTTGGATGCTCCCTTGACAAGAGGGAGATCAGACCCAATTCATCCAGCCTGAGAGGACTGGAATTTGTGTCTCCCCTTGCCTGGGTGATTGCTCTGAACATTAGCCTTTTCTACAACCTTCAGCATGAAGACAAGGATCGAGGCAGTGCTGTGTACCCAGCAGAAAGGTGACAACTTGTGAGCAGAGCTCTGGTTCAGAGGGTGCATCTCAGCCTCCCTTAGGTACCATGACAGAAAGGCAATAAACTTCAACTGTTTCAGACCAGACCTTAACATTTGAATCTCAGGAGGCCAGCCCAGGTTTGAAATCCTTGGCTGGGTGGCCAGAGATGCTATTTAAGCCCTTTTATTCAGCTGAAATCAAGATCCCCGTTTATCACACCCCAAAGAATGTTGTATTGGAGAACCTGGGATGTGTTGACAGTGAGTGTCAGTTATGCTTTCTTAAAGCATAATAACAACATTTTCTTTGTAAACTGAGAACTTTCACCAACAATATTAAATTAAATTCCCCAGATAGTAAGCATTTTCTCACTTAATACAATTATTAATGATAATAAATCATTAATTAATTGTAAATACAATTGGAAACCTAACACTAAATTCTCCTCTTACAGGCATCAGTGTCACTCTGGGAAGAAGTTAGTTTAATGCTGTGAATGGACAAAATTTGGGCCACAGTTATTTTATCTTGTGTTTGAAATGTATTCTTTGATCTTTTTGTTGAGAGACAGGTTATTACTCCGAAGGGGAAAATGGAAGGACACATGAATGAATAAATCATGGCCAATAGCACACAAAATTCAAACATTCATGCATTAAAGTATAATATTGTGTACATTGGCATGTCTCATAAACACCTTTGGATAGAATGCTAAGTCAGATCACAGCAAACCCTGACAGTTGAGCCATTTGTGTTGTGTGCCTTTTGCTTAAAAAATCTGGAATTTTATAATTGGATTATGTAATGTAACAGAGCTCTGAAGTTTAGGAGGCTGAAATGTATTTTAGGAAAAAAGAAACAAAGAGAATGCAGACCATATTCCTAGATCACAGGATGTAAACACAGCAGGTTTCAGCTGTGGGTGCAAAATTTTTGCATTAAGAGAAGTTCAACAGGAAGGTCTTTCCTTTGAGTGCAGGGCAACATTTGATTGCCTTCCCCTTATAGTTCTATGTTGTTTTTTTTTGGTTTTTTTTTGTTTTTTTTTTAGTTTAGGCAGTTAGTATCAGGACACAAAACACTGGTTCCCTGTCTCTCTTTTAAAAGCATTTTGTAGTGTTCACATTTCTGACTCAGCCAAGGTCTCAATGAAAAGCCAAAATGAGTCTGCATTGAATTAATTAGTTCAAAGCAGCCTGTAATGTTTACCTACAGCTGTGAATGGGCACAGGGGCTGGTTACCAAACCCAGGTGAAAATGTGTCTGTTGTAAATGAGATTGCTTATAAGGATTTGACTGACTTGAAGTAAAATCTATTTAGTTTCTGCAAGTTTTGTGTTATTTTCCTCTTTGGAAGGGAAAGTTTCGATATTCTTGAGCATTGCCTTTACTTTCCATGCAGTACAAGTGGACATTTAATGACCTGCAGAATATGACATATGAAAAGAAAACAGTCACTGGCACATAACATTTATAAGAATGCATCTAATAGAAAATCAGAACAGAAAGTTCCATGTTTTATTTCACAGTCCTGTAGTTCTGGAATATCCATCTCGCCATTTACAGTCTGTCTGGCTCTTCACTCCTGAAAACTTCCTAAGTGCACCCAGGGGCAGAGCTAAATAAAAGTCAAAATAATTCCAAACAAAGACATACTTGCCTTCAGCATTGCTTTTCTTTCTCCAAAATGAAGGCATTTAATGGAAAATCCTCATTAAAACCAAAGACTACTTCTGTTAACACTTGTCATCCAGAAGAGAAATTCTTCAGCTCCTACTTAAAGTCAGAAGAGTATATAAAGGTAATTGAATGCATGTTTCTATTTCTGTCGAGTTAGTGGGACCAGAAGGACCTTTGATCTGGCCTACTATGGAAGTTCTTGTATTTTTATTTAATCTAAAGTCACATTGAACAGAACAAGAATTGTGGGGTGTTTGAATGTATTTCTGCAGACTAAGGAATGTATGTCTCGACTATTAGGTCTTTATAATCTTCCATAAAATATACAAAATTGCTGTAGCATAATTCAAAATAACATATCTGCATATGTCCTTTGTATGTTTTATGAAAACAGGAAAGTCTATTGTTGAAGAATATTTGCTTTTTTGTGTGCATTAGTCACTATTCATTCTTCTCTTTCCCCTTGCATCCTGCAGAGGGCACGTCTGGCTTCACATGACCTACATGGTCCATCAGACAGCCCAAAAATCCATTTGCACACATCACAGATGATCAGCTGGCTAGAAGTGACTCAGAAGTAGTGGATTCTATGGATTGCTTCACAAAACTTCTTAAGGTAAGGCCCAGATTGATTAGGAACATTTAATTTTTGTTGATGAAAAATCATTGTTCCTGGGGAAGTCTTCCTCAGCTGCTGCATTAGGGTTATAGCAGACTGGATCCATATTCCTTTTAGTTTTTCCTCATTTGAATGGATAGTGGTTTGTTTGCTCCCTTTGGCTTCTCTGCCCAGAACATGGTCTTTGCCTCTCCTTCTCACGAGACGAAGGTTTGCAGTCCAGCAGCACCAGACCACCTGCACTGAAGTTGTGTCTTCTGATTGCCAGAAATCTAAATACATGTTTTTCCAAGAAATTCTACCACAAGCAGTCTGAGTCTACAATTTCGTCTCCAGGGACAGATGCATAACAGCAAACTGTGCCCAAGCTTTGCAGACCCTTTTAAAAAAACTGGTTTTGCTTTTAAGTCAGAGTTGTACAGATTGCGACTCAGCTATGGAACACCTGTATGCAATTCAATGCCTCATTTCCCTGCTCCTTCATGAGTCTTCTGGGGAATAGAGTGCACTTCTGCAGATGGCTTCTTCCTCAGCATGGCTCCTGCAGTCCATCTCTTCCCTCCTTAGCTGTTGCCCCAATGGAAAGAACCTCATTTCTGCAAAAGCAGATTCCTCAGCTCTTCTCCCCTGTGCAGTGACCATTTGTTGGATATCACTCATCAGGTGACTTGCTCCCTACCAGAACAGTCAGTTAGTGACTACTTGATGAAAATCCAACTCTTAGTAAATCAGATGCTGACCTAAACTTATTTGGATAATGTAGGGTCTCTCAAATGGTCAGTCTCCAAAGTTCGCTCGCTTTTCTCTGCTGGTCATAGCCAGGTGCAAGCACTTCTCCTGCATTTTCTGGAGATTTTCCTCTGCGTGAGGCACCCCATTGAGAACACCAGCATCCCCGGAAAATACTACCATGTAAAATACCAAGAATTCAGAAAATTCTTCTGTTTTGGTAACTTTAGTGCTCTGTGTAGGAAGCCCAGTATGTTTTAAGCATCTGGCTCAAACCAGTCCTTTGAGACTGGTTGGTGTCACTTTCTTTAAAGCTTTGTCTTTCTGAGGAGGCATGACAGCAGTTTTCAATTTTTAATATTTGTGACAGTTTTCAATGAAATAAGTGTGACTGTATTTCTGACTTTTCCTAAATCTGCCATCACTCCTCCTTTAGTAAACACGTCAAAAGCAGCTGAGGCTATGTTTGATACAATATTTATTTTTCTTGTTTTATCTACAAAAAAACTGACTGCTCTAACATCCTTGATTTCCATGTGACTGCTAACTTTTATTCTGCAAAAGAAAAGATCTGGCCAAATGACATCCTTTTACCTTCCCATTGGCAAGTTTGGTCACCAAACACCTTCTTGTTTTGTATATGCCAGGTTAATTTGCTATACATGTATGACTTTGCTTCAAAATCCCAACAAAATACAAGTTTCTTTTACTACACAGGCTTAATTCTCTCATGCTTCAGCCTCATCCTTTACCAAGCTGCTAAATAAATAAATAAATGATTAACCTATTTAGAAAAACCACACAGGAAAGTTAGCAGTGTAAGAATGGGTGATGTTCCCCAGCAATCTCAGCTTTTTCATACCACACAGGCTTTCTTCTCTTTTTTTTCCAAGCCAGCTGCCAGAACTATTTCAGACAGACGCCCCAGTAACCTTTGGTGTTCCCTACAGATCTCTCCTTGACACAGAATATGAAAGCAGTACTCTCAAAGAAGTCAGAAACCTTGTTTTCTGCAAAAGCTCAGTTCTCGATCTTCACCAAGGATATAGTCTAAGTCTCTACTCCAGATGTAGCAAAAAAGACCAGAAGATGCCAGATAAATTTATTTTCTGTACCACCTAATATTATTTCTGTATCTGTACATTTATAAATCCTCCTTTGTTAGTATCTGCACAATGTAAAAAGTGAATGGAAGTGGTATGAGCTATATTTTGTTCTTGTCAGGTATAGCTCTGAATAAAATGTGACAGAGGGCATGGTCACCCAACAGAAGATGAACAAGAGGCTTGGATTCCTTTGGATGCCTGTCAACGGATATTAGCTGACTCTCTTTGGATAAATCACTTGTGTAAATAATTTTATTCTTGCAGCAAGTGCTTTGAGGCTGTTGATACCCACAAATTTGTCAGGACTTCAACTATGCAGCTCTTCTGAAGGGTGGATCCTTGTGTGGCTCTGTAACCAATGCTGTGTGGAAGCTTTGGTTCATAGTGCCACCTACAGAATCAACACTTCCACTTGATGATGAATTGGATTGTCTCTCTCTCCTTTCTCTGCTAAGACTTATAGCTTCATTTAACGTTATGAAGAAATTGCGGAATGGAAGACTCAAACTTTCAGTGTTAAATTACCAAAGATTTTCAAGTGAGCAATTACGCAGTGTAACAGGGTATTTTTAAGCATCTTCCTATAATTTAGGCTGTGATGAGGATATTCCTACCCTGGAAAGCAGAATAAAATTGAACTCAGTTTGAAGTGGAAGGAAGAAAGATCTGGAACATCAGGAAAATATAATCCTTAGGAGAGATGTGTGGACATTGAATGACATAGGAAAACATGTAACTTATTAGGCCTAAAAAAACCTGAATCTAGTTTTCATATTAAAGGATTTTAAAAAATTTTTAAAAATAGGAATTTGATTAATACACCTGTTTTCAAAAATGGAAATGCACCTTGTGTGAATGGAGTCTTATGTGTACCAGTCACTGTAGCAATATGTGTAAAGAGATGATATGTGCACTTGGAGAGCTGCATTCTAAAGCGACAGTCTAAAGGATACTCATAACAGAAGCTTCATCAGGCACCAGGCTAGACCTTGAAGGAGTGCAACCTGTCATTGGCACATAAGACAATGAAAGCTGTTATAAAGGGAGCTATCCAAATAATATATTGGTATGAAGATAACCTCTGGAATGGCTTACTTTCTTTAAGGCTAATATATATACACACATATCTAAATTAAGATGAGTAAACTGGACAATAAAGGAAAATTTGGACTCCAGACATTTCTCTGGATTCCTCTTGTGTTAATTTAAGCTTGCAAAATTGAAGACTCTGCAGGTCACTGCCAGAAATATAAAGATCCATCAAGAGAGTTTGAGAAGCCCACTGACACCACCAACAGGACATTCATATTTATCCCTCATGTGACCAGTCATTTTTTGTGTCAAATGGGAAAGAGATGTGCCTTTTTACCAAGACAGGGTGATGCATGTTAGAGAATGATTCCTGTTTCAGGCATGTTCTCACAATGACTGCTGTCAGTGAAAGCTCACAGGTAATTGCACAGCGTCAAACACACGGTGTGTACAGTGAGGCAACACAAATTGCTCCTTGCTCCACCTCAGGCCAGGTGCTGGAAAAGAGGTACAATCTGGTTTATCTTTATTTGCTCTCCCCCTGTGCACGCCACATCCTGGAGTTAGTCCTTGTCATGTGTTGGAGTCGTGGGTATCTGTCCCAAGGACATTTTCCTGCTCCTGGTGCCTGTGATGACAAAGCCCTGGGAAAACCAAACTGACTGCCTCTAAAGAGGATTAATTGAAAACAACAACATGTGAAGTCATAGCATACAAGAGTTTGAGTGCCCCTGTTATACCAAGTGTTAGAGTTGGAGGAAATTTTGAAAGTGATTGTGGAAGCTCTAGCAGTGAATTAATCAGTGTATAATTCTTTCCCCCATTGAGAGTAGTACTGGAGTGGGAAATTACTTAAACCAGGCAGAATAGAGTACGTGTTATCAGTCTGACTGTCATTCTGTTCAGTTTGGGGAATCTCGCTGGTCCCTAAGGAAAGAGAAATCACATTCCTTGACTCATGCTGTGTTGGTAAGGGATGCTATGTTCAAATTACTGGGAACATGTTTTGTATTTAATAGAAAGGAGAGAGAAGGAAGAGCTTACTTAATTAGCATCCCACTTTCTGAAGTACATATTAGTACAAACTGGGCTGAAAATATATGAAATAAGAAAGAAGGAACAAATAACTGAGAGAGAACATTCTCAGCCCTTCTGTGAGTAGCTACAAGCTGCATTTCTACTGGGTTATCAATTCTTGCACATTTTATGTGTGATCTTTGTAATAATAAAGGCCAAGATCAGTTCCTTGCGGTTGAACTACCTGACTTAATGTATGACAAGGTGTAAAATCAAAATACAGAAGGAAAAGATGAATTTAAAATACCCTTTTATTGCTGTAAAGTAGACTGAAGTTGTATATCTTTTCTCATGTTTGCCCTTTAGCTTTCAATGCTCTTTAGATTTATGGTGAAGTGCTGAGTGAAAATGATAAATGGGATATAGATACTGGAAAATGGAAATGTTGCTTGCCAGCCTGCATGATATGAGCAGCCACTCAGTCACTGGAAGAGATTCTAGGTTTAAATGTACTTTCTGATGCTTCTTCTAGCCCTACACCTTTTTTTCATGCCTCTTTCAGAGATACTACCTTACCATGACATACGTGCTCTAACTAGCAAACTAGAAACTCAGATGTGGAAATTACTTTCCATTTCTCCCCTGCAGATGTGTTCCTCTCTAAAAGAAAGCACTGCAGCCTAATTGGAACAAAACCTTGAGGCATGAAAGTACCGATGGCCTTGTTGCTAAATAGTCAGATCATTAACATAGAGAGGAGTCATGAACTATACTTTTTTTAAACTAAGTTGTATTTGCAAAATTTGCCCAGTAATTGGGTGCTTATTATTTTCTCAGTAGCTAGGTAAATGTGTGATAATGCAATATAAATTGAGAGCTCCATGGTGCAAAGATCAGGACTCATATTCTTCCAGTCCTAGGTAAAGTCCTATGATGTTTGGAGGCATGGAAATAAAATTTAGAAATTCAGTTCAATCATTTATCTTTTAAAAATGGAGTGCCCTGGCATGACAAGGATAGACATGGCTTTGAATGAGGAAGTCTGGGATTAAGTGTCCTTTCTGTTTGAGCCAGAACACAATTGCAGTGAAGATAAACCATATCTTTAAGACATGTCAGGACTGGGGGTGGATTTTTCTCATCTGTCTTGTTGAAATGGTTCCAATTTATGTCAAAACTTAAATACTCTGGGGCCAGAGAACAAATGAGAATATACAACTCGTTAAACTTCATACATAGGGCACTCAGATGAGGGAAAGGGAATGATAACTTGTATTCATGCTGTGTTCAAGGGATAAGTCTATATACAAGGCAAAACATCCCATAACATCTGTGGCTGAACATTCCATAACATTTGTCTTCAGAAAGCTGATTCTCAGGGCAGCTGTTTCTCACAATTCATGAAGGAAGAAGTCTGGTGCTAATCTCAGACAACAAAAAAGATTTAGATCAGTTATGTGGCATTCAGATGATTATATCCCAAACTTTCTGTATATTTTAGATACCAAAGGCCCTGAAATGTGAGGGAATTTGGGAAAGAAAAGGGATTCTAAAAAGTTTTAGTGGTATTTATTTTTTTTTCCTCTTAACATTGACTCTCAACTAGTTAACTCAGTAACTTCCACACTCCTGGAAACATGAAATGTTTCATTTTAAAATGCTATCTACAAAATATAGATATTTCTAAAACATTTTCCTCCTCCTGGAGAAAAAGAGGGTATGCGGAGTGAGGGAAATGTGAAGAAATTCCACCACACCCACACCACACATCGGTTTGCATATAATTCATAGAATCACAGAATGATTTGGGTTGGAAGAGACCTTAAAGATCATGTAGTTCCAACCCCTCAGTCATGGGCAGGGACGCTAGACCAGAATGCTCAGAGCCCCATCCAACCTGGCCTTGAACATTCCCAGGGATAGGGCATTCACAAATTTTTTGGGCAACCTGTTCCAGTGCCTGACCACACTTACAGTAAAGATTTTCCTCCTAAAAGAATTCCACGTTGGTAAAACCAAAAATGCACAATTTTGGTAAGTAACTTACTGATAGCCCTTCTTCCTTTCCTCCCTTTCCCCAAAGTTAAAGAATTGCACAAGCTCATAGATAATGTTAGAAGACTATAATCAGGAATGCCAAACTAGATCTAAAAGTAATGACATGACTTGCAATTAGTGATTAATGGGCTCCTTTTATTTGCCTTCAGTTTTCTTTTGTGAGTTTCTTTAAAAGGAACTTTTCTTTGCTGAAACTGAGTTGACCAATGGCTCTTCAGATCCCATAAGAGAAATCCCAGCACTTAAGCTAATGGAGAATTTTCATTATCTCTCTCAAAATACCATGGTGATGAACACTGGAGAAATGACTATTAATCATTTGTCAGCTTCAGCAGCAATGTAATTTATTTTTATCAGGCATTTAACCATATGAGGACAAGAACAGCAAAAGGACAAATTTCACTGGGACAGACTGCTCAGTCTGTCACATCATTTCTCACACCAAGTCTTGGGTTTTCACTGGTCTGACAGAGGGGATTTTGCGTTGGGGAACCGCTGGTGATGGCTGTGTCTGCTTGCAAGGTGAGCACTGCCAAGGCTGGAGTGAGGATGGTGCCTGGGCAATGTGAATCTCACAGACAGGAGGGCGGCAATGCCTCTTCTTTCCAAGGGAAGGCAGGAGGATGCCAGCTTGATGGCTGGAGGTCAGTAGGGATGAACTGTTTGGAACACAATTGGCCTAAGAAAAGGACTGAACATCTTTCAAAGAAAAGCACAAAAAAAGTCAATTTGGATGTAAGAGGAATGAAGACTGATGTTAATGAGTTGACTTAGTAAATATGAGAAAGGTGGGTGTGGGGGGTGTCGGTGGGAAGCAAAGATCTGAGAGAAATGACCAACTGTGTCCTATAGCAGTTATCTCCACATCTTGCAGTTTAGAGGGCTGACAACCCTACAGCTTTCCCCAAATCCCTGACTGGACTCCTCTCACTGCACACACAGTCTTTTTCCTTGTTCATGAGAATAACCAAGGTCTACCCAAACTTACTACACCTGCAAATACCCCTGAGCTGGTGATATTTTCAGGGTATTTTTCAACATGGAACCACCAGAAACACTCATAAGTAACAAGTTTCTTGTGTGATGTGATTTTCATCAAGCTTTGATCAAACCTCCACAGAGAAGTTTGAGTTAGAGATGTACTGAGTAGAATCAGAGGCTCTATCCAGCCTACGTAATTGGTAGGAGCAGGGATTTCTGCAGCAGTAGTTCACTGAGTTCCTGGGGAGAAGACAGTATGCTCAAACTCTTTCCCTAAGGTATCTTTTTTCCACTCGGAGCATCAAACTGAAACATTTTTTGAAAATGGCCTTTTTGTACAGAAGTCATTATTTGATACAGGCAGGGTAGCAGTTCTTTTTAGTAGCATCCCTTGCTGTTATTTCACAGGGATGGTCTTCTGTTCATGTTCTCTTGAGGGCCTGCAGAGCTCTAAGCATCTGTGTAGGATATTTCTGAGCGGGATGCAGAATCACAGAACCACAGAACTAAACAGTTGGAAAAGGTCTTTGAGATCATCAAGTCCAACCTATGACCCAGCACCACCTTATCAACTAAAACATGGCACTGAGTGCCACAGCCAGTCTTTTTTTAAACACCTCCAGGGACAGTGACTCTAACACCTATCTGGGCAGCCCATTCCAATGCCCAATCACTCTGTGAAAATCTTTTCCTAATGTCCAGCCTAAACTTCCCCTGGAGCAGCTTAAGACTGACTCCTCTCTTCCTGTCACTGGTTGCCTGGGGGAAGAGACTGACCCCTACCTTGCCACAGCCTCCTTTCAGGCAGATGCACAGAGTGGAAAGGTCTCCCCTGAGCCTCCTTTTCTCCAGGCTAAACAACTCCAGCTCTCTCAGCTGCTCTTCACAGGGCTTGTGTTCCAGATGCCTCACCAGCTCTGTTATCCTTTTCTGGATGCATTCAAGCATCTCAACATCCTCTCTGAAGTGAGGAGCCCAGAACTGGACACAGAACTCAAGGTGCAGCCCCACCAATGCCAATTACAGGAGGACAATCACTTCCCTGTTGCTGCTGGCCACACTATTGCTGGTCCAGGCCAGGATGCTATTGGCCTTCTTGGCCTCACTGGCTCATGCTTTGTTGGTTGTTGACCAGCGCCCCCAGCTCCCTTTCTGCCTGACCCTTGTCCAGCTGCTGGGGACAGAGTGGACAGTGGAGACAGGCCTTGTCCAGCCACTGGGAACAGTGGAGCTGCAGGGAATTGTGTTCCTGAGCAGCACCACTGTGACACATTCATTAAAAAATACTGCTCTAAGGAAAGCTGAGAGGTCATCTTCTTCAGCCTCCTGTCCCAGAGTGTGTCTTGCTGTGCCTAAAACCTTGCCTGGCTTCTGGACTTTCAGCCTACTCTTAAAAATCTTCCCTGTCTCCCTAGACAGCCTATTCCAGTGCTTAGCTAGAGTTAGACATTTCTTGCCTTGCTGCAGCAATGGGATCTCCCCACTCTCCAGCCAGCTATGGTGGAACAGCCCATGGTCGTGACACCCAGCCCCAGGTCTCCAGTCATAGCTCCCTGACCAGCCATGGCTTTGGGCTGCTGAAAGTTGTTTAAAATTACACTTAAAAGACTCCTAATTTTCCTCTCTGAACAAATGAGTAGTCCAAGTGAATTGCTTAGCTGCCGTCACCTCTGTCACCTCCTTCTAGCATGGATGACTAAGGAAGGAGTATGGCAAAATTTAAAAATACTAGAACATCCTTTTACCCTAATTTAGGCATAAGCACCCTGTGATTTGCAGCCTGTGAGCAGCTGCTCACGTTGGGTCAAGGCACACTGGCACTTTTAGTAATTGTGGTCCTGTCATTTCAGCGTTGGCACAGGAATGACCTGCAGGTTCTGTGACAGACACTCTGCCTCTCATGGGCTGAGCCTACCTTGTTGTGTGTCTGACTAATACAAGGCTTATTGGTGACTGCAAGGCATTACCTTTTTCCTTTTCTGAGCTGCTTGTTCTCCTTAAACTTGATCCTTACAGCAAACCATTCCCTCATCCCAAATTACCACTAAATCTGTTTAAACCCAGACAACAAAAATCACCTTTAAAGTATTCTATTAGTCAAAATATGGTTAATTAGGTTTGAGTTCTTTTATTTCTGAATAGTTTAAACACTTATAAATTGAAATTTAAATAATTATAGCCTTCTCAGGATATTTTAAAGAAAGAGCTATCAAGTATAAATTTGAATTTTCAATGCCTCATTTAGCATGCCGCAAAGAAGGAAAAGAAGAATATTAAAATATTTTGTATCAGAGGTTTAGAATTGAAAAGGGAGACCTAGCATTCTGATTACTAATTAAGTTCACATTTAACACAAATAAAACATGCAGGGTAGTAAGAAAGTTTGACAGAAAAAAAGCCTACAGAGATCTGTACTTTTTCTGCTATAATTATATTGGTATTTCTATATGATTACAGTTATTAACTTGCCAGTACCCAAGACAAAAAGCCACTATTAAATCCTCTGAAGCTGATAGTGGCTGCATATGTATGTCTGTATGTGTGTAAAAGTATAAAGAACTGTAAAAATATTGAATGGGGTTCTGAAAATAGTCCAAATTTATGCAACCACTTAACTGCAGCTACTGCAGCATGAATTTCACCTTGCGTCTGTGAGAAATTCAACATCAACCAACTTGAGAAGAGCCTTGCTCAAGTCATGCATGGCTACCCACCCTTCAGTTTGCAGGAATCCCACTGAGCCATGTGCCAACAGCAGACAGGTGAATTACTGGCTGCAAACCCAAAGCCTGATCTAGATATTGAATCCTGCAGCTCTTTAAGGATGCTGGCTTGGCTCACAGCCCTTCACCCACTGACTGTGAGCAATGTGTCTCCTGTGAGATTCTTCCGTGCTGCTCTTGGCTGCGGGAAATGAACAACAGAGCGTGAGGCTGGCAGAGCAAGATCTGATACTGCTCTCTGTCCCTTGCTTGCACAATGTGCACAGCCACAGACAGGTGAAGCCTGAAAAGTGCAGAAACAGCCCAATCATAACCCCACTGGTTCCAACACGGGACTTCCAAGGTTACTTTTCTTCAGCTGAGGTGAGAACGGAGCCCAGAATATCTTATGTGTTCCTCTTCAACAGTCTCCATCATTCTTGTTATGTTGATTTTTATTAGTGTAGAAATGTTTAATTTACTGAAGAGGATAGAATTGATTTTGAGGTGAGGCATGTAACCATTTTTAAGAATGAAATTCTTAACAAACACACTTGGATTCTCCTGGAAAGGCCTTTTTTCTCTTCACATTTAGATGTATTAAACTTCTTATGGAGAACATCATCGTGCATTTAAAATGGCAACAACATGAATTAGGGATGAGGACTCTCTTAAACTGTAACATTGAATAGGATTGATCAATTACTTGAATGGAAGTGAAAGGCTAACTGGAGTTTGTAAATGGTCTATGTATTCTATTTTCAGGTACCTTTATGCATTCAAAGTATGAACAAACAAAGGTAAATCAAGATAAAAAGCAGCAGCTTGGGGAAGACAAGTTTTTATTATATTAGCATTATGTTTTCAGGATGAGGGTGCGTGCAAACCTCCTCAGCTTTAGTTGGAGAGTTTGTGCATTTAGGTCAAAACAGATTTCATCTACAGAAGATTCTCCCCAGTAGCAGGCTTCCTTTACTGAAGATCCAGGAGGGACCCCCCCTTTCCAAACCCGCTCTGTCCATCTCTGATAAAAAGTCAGTGAAGCTGTGCTGATCATTCTGCACACCAGGAGGGTAGGGAAGGCCTGTGGTGAGGGGGCCATCAGAGTTACTGAGTGAGGTCTAATATTGGCTGTCGGGTTCAGGTGCCATCAGGGAGGCCTGGGGAGGTTCACACCCCAACACAGACACTGCAATGGCATATAATGACATCACAGAACCATGGAATGGTTCAGATTGGAAGGAACAGAAAATGATTACAGAATATCCTGAGGGGAATCAACTGTGAAGACTAGAGGAAGGAAAAGGGAATAGCCAGAAGGAAAAACCATGGTGGAGAGAATATTTAATTAGTTTTTGTCCAGGGAAGAAGGACTCCCCCAGCACGGAGTGAAAGCAGAATGACTGTAATTAATGGCAGCTCATGTGCGTTGGCCAGCAGGGCTGACCCAGACTGTGGTGGGGCTGTGACCACTTGTCACTGGCCCCAGTTTGGTCTCACACCACATCCAAAGGGCTTTTGAAACATTTACAGCAAGGCAGTGAATTGTTAAAGGTCACCTGGGGACTTCTCATACTCAGTGGTATGTGCTGCATGGAGAGGACATCTGCTTTCACCTGGCATTCTCTCTCTCAAGAGCATGGCATCAGCCAAGCGCAGGGCTGTGAGCTGTACGGTGTCTCCCTCACTGTTAATGTTTCCCTCAGCATTAGCTCATTTGCCCTTCTTAGCTCACTGCCAATATAGTTTGCTGATTTCTGTTGGTCACTGGTTGGATTTTTTTTAGTAGTTTTGTGACAAAGCCCAGACACAGGTGAAAGCTGCTGTGCAAAAAGCAGCCAAGCACAAAGGGAGGAAAAAACCACATTTCTCCTCAGCGGCAGGGAGCTTCACTGTGATTCACTGTGCTGCTGCTGAGCTCATAGCTCTCTGCTGGCTTTTTTAAGTGCTGCAGGCAAAAGCCAGGTCAATCTGTTTTAGGTGTTTGTTTCATTGTTATTCTGCACCGTCAGTCACAAAGGCAGGGGACACTCACCAGAGACAAACAGATGATGGCAATTTATGTTGCGCCAGATGGGGGTGTGCGATTCAACACTGAGAGGAACTGCCAACCTGAAAGGCCATCATAATCGCAGTACCCACGTTTTCCATATGATTAAGGTCTGTCAGATCGATCCAGGCACAAATATCCACAAGCATGGCATCATTTGAATTTTGGAGCACTTTTCTGCCCAAGGAGTTACCGTTTTACACCTGTGTACTCCTTGGAGACCAAAACATGTTATCTGCCTGACTGAGGCATGGAGGAAAACCCCACAGGATTTTGGCACGTCTGAACCGTACCTCCTGTTCTCTCCAGGAAATTTCAGCTGACTAGGACAAATTAAACTTCTGCCATTGTTACACGAATTTATGAAGTAAAAAAAAACCACCTTAATCTTTAAAATGCCTTTAAAATACAAATGTTGGCAAAATATTTTTTACACGTAAATGTCAATCTGACTTCCTTTTGACACAGATATAATGGGCTTGGTTTGCTCTTCATGCAGTCATTGTACAAGAGCAATCTCACTCTCACAGAGAGTTTGCCCCCAGCTGACACTTGAGGAAAGGTGAGATATCTGTGCCCGAGGGGTTGGAGTCAATGGGCTGCCATCATCTGAATCCTGCAAGAGACAGATCCCTTCGGTATGGCTAAACACTAAAGATGTGACCTCCTTGGTGGGGACCGATTGTCAAGTTTTCCCACCATTATGAGTTTCCCATGCCACCATATGACTCTCTGTGCCTTCACTGAGCCTTACTTCAGCAGCTCGGCAGCACGGGAAGATGACAGTGGATATGACACAATCATGAAGCATATCTGGCCCTAAAATATATTTGAGTTGCAGGTAAGGTTTCTGTCAAATAGGAAATACCTCCATATCTGTTAGCATGGGTATTGTGCACTGCCAAATCTCAAATTTTAAACATTTTACTGGACTGACAGAGGGGAAAATAAAACCTGAAGCTCCTTCCCTGTCATCCCACCTCCTGATTCTTTGTGGCTCGTCATTTATGTCACAAAATAACTCCACTGCTCAGCCTTGAGGCTCACAACACTTCTGCAATGAGATTCCTTTTGCAAACACACTTATTTTGGGCATTGCTTTGTCTTCTCCAGCTCAGTTTATATACACAAAATCTGATCCAGAGCACCATTCAAATCAATGGAAATTTTTGTTTTGGATAAATTTCTGACAAAGTTTATATGTGAGGTGGCCCAAAATGTAATGACTTTACAAGAGAAAAGACTTTGTGTGGTGTGCTTATGTCATCCTAAGTGTGATGGTGCAATGAAGTACCAAGGCAATAAAGTTTTGGTTGGGAACCTTACCTGGCACAATGACAAGAATGGTGATAGATATCTTAAAAGAAAATTGCAGGCAAAACCAACAGGAAAATATATTTCTCCCCTCCAGTTCCCCTGAAGTTCTGTGGAAATAAAAATATTACATCAATCAGCAGCCATGGGTTTATTTCTGATTCTTCCCTGCAACTGGTTTGGGAAGTAAGATTCTTATTTCCTCCTAAGGAATAGCACTTCTGTTTTCTAGGTGTTTTTACTCTCTTTTTCTCCTTTTCCTGTCACCTATCTCCACTGATTCAACTTTACATGATTTGTCATGCAGCAAAATACTCACACAGTCAGGTGTTGTTCTCTTGCTCACAAACCCTGCCTTCCCTTCCCTGTAAGTATTCCCTTGTTCCCACTGACATGAAGGCTATTGCAGAACCAAGACTTGCTTCTTTAGCCATTTCTCTCTTTTTCCGTGGCTCCACGAGGTCTCCTTTCTGTGGGGGAAGCACCAGGCAGAGAGGTTGACACAAGCCAAGGGTAACAGCTATTCCCTGATGCAGCACCTTGTCTTGGCTGCTGGCATCCACCTGTGTTGAAGAAAAGGAAAGGAGCATTCTTTTTTACCTTTATTTATCTGTTGGTCTTTGCCTGTATCCTTACAAGACAGTTAACATTTTTGGAGGTATTATATTAATCTTTTCAGGTTCTAGTTTAGTATGTTACTGCAGAAAATAGAATATTTTATTACCTAATAAACATGCTTATTAAAATCTATTTGGTGGAGGGGATCAAAACCCAGTCTGTGAGCTGCAATAAAAGTCCACAGAGGAGCTTCCACTGTCTTCATGAGGGATGCACATAAAGATGAAGTGAAGCATCTTATCTTTGCACACTGGCTGGGGAGTAGGATCATCTCACACAATTACAGCTATCTCTGGTATGAGCGAAACTCACCCTAAGATCCTTTCAGAGTCAATTGAGAGAAGTAGGTATTTTCAAGAAGTGATTCACTTGACCTATTTGTAGCCATCTATTTTAGGACAAAATGATCATTCCCCCACCCTCCAAGTGCCTATTTCTGTGCATTGACTGTTAAGAGCGGTGAAGGTACTAGCTGAAGGGATTTCTACATTGCAGGTTTTTGCTTTTGGCCAAATGAATCAGTGGATCTTTAGACTTTATCTTTACTTATTCTTGGCTCAGTCCCTAATGTTACAGTAATGGGGAGTTTTGGGGTAATATAATCACACCAAGGACTGCTCTTTTTCTGCCCCTTTTGCCTCTGCCTTTCATATCTTCATTTTCTGTTTCCCTTTTCTCTCTGTTGCCTTTCTATGTCTCTTCATTTTCCCTGCAGCAGTTTCCAGTTCTTTCTTGTTTCCTGAAATTGTGTTCAATGAAATAATTAATAGGATTCCTTAAAATATTATTAAGACTTTTAAGGTAGCAATGCCAGTAGGAGTAATGGGAAACGAGAGCGTTCATAACTCTCAGAACTTCTGTGTTGGTCAGGTTTCAAGGTTATCTAGTTATCTTCCCACTCAGAGGGATGGGAATATGCAATGTAAAATAAAAGCTTAAGCTGTTCAGAACCTGGACGTTACAGAACACGAATATGACACCAAATATGCTGCATTCAGACAAATGTACTCCAGGGAAGAGCTGCTCAGTGTGTTTGCTCGATAATGTCAATTCCAGAAGACCATGTTTAACTCGTGTGTTTTCACAGCTGTTACAGCTTGCTTACATTTCTTCCTTTCCTCTTTGTTGAGCTGCCTGCACTGAGCCTGGCAGAGTGACCCTTCCAGCAGGACACCCAGGGCTGGCAGCACCTGCAGGGATGGCGGTGGTGGCTGGAAGGTGATGGGCGCTGGGGCAGACAATGCTGGGCTTGCATCCCACGAGCCCAAAGAAAGCAGGGACAGCTCTGTCTGTCCCACCGAGTCCTGGCTCCAAACTGGATTCCCAGCCCTGGGCTGTGATGCTGAGGTGAGTAGTGGTGCCCTCTGATATTTTTGGAATGGGATCTCCTCTCTCCACCAACTCTACTCACTTCTCCAGGACTGAAGATGACTATTGGTTCTTCTGACTTTTTTCTTGCAAGCATAGTGGCTTGTTGCTGTTCTCATTTCCAACAAGATTATGCAAAAAATAATAATGAGATTCATCACTTCATCTTTACAAAATTCTGTTTCTTTCACGTCTATGGTTCAGTTGTTTCCAGCAGCGCCTGATTTTCTTCCTGTTAGTCATCTTCATTTTCTTAGCCAGAAAAAGAGCACTGAAACGTCATAAATTCCAGTCCTCTAGAATAATAAAACTCTATTATTTGTGTTGTCTTCAATGCAGAGTTGTATACATGCATTAGGCAGTATGGGGTCTCATCAACACTAAAATAACCCAAAGTATTTCAGAAGAAGAAATTAAGAATGCAAAGGTTGCAGCCCTTTATAACTTCTGCTTTTATGTCAAAGTAAATTAAGGAAGATTTGTAATGTTGGTTGAAGTTTACACTGACACATTTCTGCTCCAGAATTTGCTAGCAAAGTTAATTTTATATTGCTAAATTTCTTAATGTGGAATTGTTGACAGATACTCAGCTTCTGGTTAGGTTCATAGAAGATAATGGGTTGTCTACAGGAAATACAGATTTCTTTGGAGTGGCTTCTTGTTTCATGGAAAGCCAGAATTGGTATCTTTGAATAAAATCCAAAGAAGAAAAGAGAAGTTAACTTAAGACTGACAAGTTTAAATTAGCAGAGCTTTCCCTTTGATAAAGTACACACAAATACTTTACCTATCCATTTCTAATTTGTCCCTTGCAACATCAAATCTGCCTCTCTGCCTGTCTCTCACACTTATATTTCTGTTCTACCGAGGATGAGACTTCGCTCAGTACAGACACTCCTCAGAAGACCTTTCACGCTATTTAAAATCCAATTACCCTGAAAATCCTTCTCTTCCCAGCTATGTCTCAAGTGTTCAGGTTATGATGAAATTGCTCTGCTTGATTATAACAGGTACACTTACCTTACTAATAGAAGAAGAGCTTTTGCCTCTGTTTTATATATCTGTACACTTATACAAGTCTGATTGAACCAAAAAGTTACTGGTTTTAATATTTAATGAGCGGTATTTTTTTATATAAATAACAGTGAACAGAACAGGACAGGAGAAGATGGGAAAGAAAAAGAGAACAAATAATTTGGAAACATAAAATATTTAAGAATTACTGGCAGCTATGGACAAGGAGGAAGCTTCCACAGACAGTAGCACAGTGTTTCTGTTGCTTATTCTCGGACTTCCTCAAAGAAGTTGTTTATATAGGAACTTACTGGTTGTACTAATTTTAGAGCAACTCAGATTCTTGATTTTAATATCGGTGACAATAAATTCAGTGTTTCTTAATCATGTCTCTATAATTTTTTAATGTTATTTCACATTTTTCTCTTTAATTTTCAAATCTTGCCTGCATTAAGTAATTTTAATGCTTTTGTGGAAAGTAAAAAGTAATTTCTGCTATATGATGAACTGAATGGGGTAACACTCTAATGCCATGGACTTTTTCTTAGTTTTCACCTGCAAGGAGTTCAAGGTGTTCTTAAAATCCAGGGAACTGTTTGGCATTTGAGGTGGTATGGATGTTTTCAACGTTAACCTGCTTCTTTCTGCTGCAACATATTTGCTTTGCGTTGCATTTGTGTCCAACCAACAAAGCAATTGCTCTTTAACATTTTTGACACCTTGCTCGTGTTGAGTCATGTAAAGCATTAAAGTGTTGTCAGTGGATGGAAAATAACACGTTTGAAGAGAAATCGTGCATGAAGAAAAAAACCATGCCGTCAGTTTGAGATTATACAGCAGGCATACATTTTACTTCATGGTGAAAACAGGACAAGATATTTCACAGAAACTTTGCATGGTGCACACATTAGTACTAAAAATAGCTTGAACCAGCTGTATTAGCACTTTCACCTCTCTGGACTCAAATTCTCATTGCTTTGCAGAAGCATCAGTGGTTTAGCATTAGCTGAATCTTATTACTGAAGAATGAAGTGAAAAACTGATTTTATAGAGAACTTTAGACCTGAACTACAGCACTCTCTCTCTTTGCAAACCAGGCACTTGACTGCACCATTGCAGTAAGACCTTAGATTTACTTCCTGTTTTTAAAAGAAATATTCCAAAAATATGGTTTACTTATTGGTCTTAATAGCAAAATATTCAATACTTTTGGATTTTTTTTGGTACTTTTCTGTAAAAATACTTTGCATATCTGTTTATCTATCTAAAGAGACAAGTTTTTTTAAACATTATTCCCCTAGCAGCAAATGTTGGTAGATAGAATTTATTTTTGCATTCAAATTCCCATTATGTCAGTATGTACCTTGCTTGTGGATTTTTTTTTTCTTGTAAAAGATTTTGAGTTGATTCACGCAGAGCTGGATTCAAAGAAGTCTTGAGGAGAAGTCTTGCCAGGTGCTGAGCATCTCAGCCATATCAGCAGGGATGAAAACTGTTGGATTTGGCCCACACCGCTCTCAGCTCCCTACTGAAATCATTCTTTGTTCAAGCTTATTCACATTACAGATATTTGCTTGGTGATTGCTTGCAAAGCACCTTGAGAAGTTTGGAATGAAACATGCTGCAAAAGTGAAATGTTTTGGCAAGCACATTGCCACTCCCCACAGGTATGCGATTTCCTCACGGTAGCCTACTTTTTTTGGACCTTTTTTGCATAAAATGTGTTGATATGAAAGAGAACTTGAGAATCCATTAGGGGTCTTCCACAGAGAAAAGGATTTGTCTTTTTCTCCTGTATTTTCCTTTTTTTGTTTGTTTATCTCCTCCCTCTCCTCCTCAACAGAACATTTTAGAAAGATTCCAATTCAAATTCTGAAGCTGAAATTGCACATATAGATATGCATTTGTTTCTAGTTGTGTCACCATTACAAAATACATTTATTTAATAACTCTGAGTGCAAAGCTTTCCTATTAGTATTCACACTAACTCTGCATAGAAACATTCCTCTGGGAATGGACTATCTGTTTTGCAAAGAGCACAAGAAACTTTGGAATAGGAAATTGTGGTATCCTGATGCTGAATAACATCAGCAAGAGTGATAGTTCTCTGAATAGCATAAGCACTCATATTTGAAAGCTGTGTTCCTTCACCAAAACAAAGTGACAGGAACTAATTTGATAGGAAAATAATTTACCTTTATATTTTCCTGTAGCCTTGTTCTAAGGATCCAAGTAAAAATGAAGAACCAGGTTAAAAGATCAATTAAGTTTTCAAGGACTAAAGGTGCAAGAGAAGAATGGAAGGAACAGAAAAGCAGATTCTGATCTGATGCTAAAATTTAGGTCACCATATTTTGCAATGCTTTCAACTATTTGTCTAGAATATTAGGAATGTTTTTACACAAGTATCCACAAACATCAGCAGGCTAGATAGCTGAACATCTGGAAAGGGTTCTGAACACTATTAAGTGCTTAAAAATGCTATGCACTACTAGGTAGAGACAGACTGAAGTTCATGTTGAAGATATATGTGATAAAAAAGGCTGGCACAGTCATACCAGCATTCTAAGGAGCCATGTGCATTACATTTTACTGCTTGAAGAAGTTGCTTTCACATCAAGATCATTTGCAATCTCTTGGTGAAATAGAGTAGATTTTATTACAATAGATTTTATCTAGATGTTCAATAGGATCTTTCAGTTGGCTGACTCAGTTTTTGGTGAATAATATCCTGTAGGTAGATATTGTGATAATTTTTATGTGCTCGGGCACTATCTTAATGGTTTCTTATCATCTACATCTATAGCTGTAAGCATGTTCTTTCTCTCCCTCTCCTGCTTCTGAAACGATATAAGAGTTTTATTCCTCTTTACTCCTTTTTGAGCTTCATGGGAGCAAGTCTTTACAAACAATTAAAGAATGTAAAGAAGCTTCCCAGAGAAACTCTTCACACTCCTTATGTGATACAAGGTCTCACTTTTCAACAAGTCTGGGTAAAATATTGTGGGATTTCCTGTCATTAAGATAAAATAGAAAAAGGTAATCTAATCCGACAAGGTGTCAGTGTGAATTAATCTTAGACCAGTTGGTAAGGAACATTGGTGGCAATGATATACATTTTGGAACTTTTAAATAGGAAAACATCTGTTGGAAGGTGTCTGTGTGTGAAGTGATGAAAAGTAATAGAAGTGTGTAATGTTTGTGGAAAGGACCAGCTTGCTCAGAGAAGACAAAGGAAGCTGCAGTACAACTCTTTGTGCCATGTCCTTGGGTAGAACCTGCTGTCCTGCTCCCAGCCGGGTCCTGATGAGCTGCTACAGAAAGCCCTCCTTACCCAGGCTCTGCTGCAGGCTGGTCGCCTCCCAGATGCTGTTCAGCACTGCTGGCCTTGGAAAACTGCTCTCGGTTCAAACCTAGTCCAACCTGTCAGCACTTTGTCATTACCCTCATTTTCCCAGGACTCACCTGCTAACTCCTTGCTTTTGCTTCCAGAGCTTCTCCCTACTTTCCTGATGCTGGTGAGAACCACAGGGCTGCCTAGAATGTGCTGTGTGAGAGACCACCAAAGGGAATTTCTACAAGCAAGCCACAGTACTGGGAGGGACACGAGGGGCACCCCACCTCACGGGCATCAACTCCGCCGCTCCTCAGGAGAAAAGGCAGTCCCAAGATAGCTCAGGAAATGTGAGGGTCCTGGTTTGATTCAGCCTCCGTCTGCAACATAAGAAGCTCTGAAAGCCCCTGCCATTTTGGATCCTCATGCTGTATGAAGAGTGGAGGGAGATCCTTCAGAAGTCCAGAAAAAATGCCTATTTGAACCCCTGCTATGATACAGAGGATGCTTGAAAGCAAATTGGGTTTAATTTCATATGCACATACTGTTTTATTTTCTTTGGATTAGCCTTGATGATGACGCTGATATCCTTACAAAAAACTGCGTATAGCAGGAGTATCTCTGGGATAAATATATTTGCAGGAGTGGAAACAAATTGGTTTTCTGTAGGGTGTTGTCCTCTAAATAGTGGCTTGACCAAGCTGCAAACACTGCTGGGGTGAGGTAGCCCTAGACCATGTAAGATGCCCATCAGCAACTTCCTGTTTTAGTGTTTTAAATGAATTTGGATAGGGTTTATAGGTAATTCTGAGGCAGAACTTATGCCACCTCTGCTATCTGGTGTCCACAAGGTAAAATACTCAGGACGCAGAAGAAATACTGATCAAGAAAAGGTTCAGTTTACCTCACCCAGTGTTGAATTCAGTAAATCTGCAAGTGAAATGGTAATAAGAGGTTTTGGGCACTGTGCTATAATTTTTCTTTTTCAATTTACAAAATTTTAGATCCGAATGTTTAGACAGCTGAGTGTTCCTTCTAGACAATTAGTTAAAACTGTATGTCATCACTCCTCCCTAAGATTCGCAGTCCCAGTTTGACCTAACCATTTGAGTCAAAAGCACTGTTATTTGGGCATTCTTCTTTTTCTCACTCCATCAGTGATTTCCTTCACCCTTTTTTTGGGGTGTGAGAGATAGGGATGATGCTAATATAACTTAGCTCTTTCCACAGCCTTGACATCTAGTATTGATCCTATTTTGGCAGGTCACTATAGTGAAATCCCTGAATTTACAAATGGATCTGATGCTGTCCATTCATGTTTCAAGCCAATTGATCCTGAATAAAGTTGTCTTGAAGTTAGATTAGGCAACAAGGAATTCCTGGTCCTGGTATTGATCTGCCGCATAGTGCAAGTCCTGTGGCATGACTCCAGTGCTTTGTTTGCTTTTCTCATCCATGAGAACAAAAGTCCTGAAAGTGTGAGGAGGGTCACAGGTTAAAGACATTTCATGAGCACTAAGACACAGATTCTTCTGCTTTTATTACACAATATCTCATCTTGAAGTGTAAAATAGATTCATTACTGCTTCAGTAATACACTGCATAACTGGATGGACTCAAACATAACCTGATGACTAGAACATCAACTTAGACCAACATGACTTTGCTGTACCTTGCACATAAACTGTGCTTCTGAGTAGTTGAAATATAGAATTGATTTGTTCTTTAAGCCAGCTGTAATTCAACATTAATGACGAATGGCAGAATGCCCCCGCCATCCTTCCAGGCACTATTCCAGATGGAAGTCATTGGATAAAGAACAGGAGGGTTTGGCAGAATGTGAAAAAAGAATAAATTTGCTACACATCATTCATTTTGCCTGACTGCAATAAAGTAATTGTAACACAATGTTGTCACAGGATAACAGTCTCCTGCTGCTTTAGAAATGCTTTGCAAAACAGATGTTTACTTTCTCTGTGGGAGACATTGATCCCGTGACAACAATCTTTTCTATTAAAGGAAAATTAACTACTTATAGGTTCAGCAGTATCATGAAAAAGATTATTATAACAACCCATATAATGTAATAGGTGAAATTATATGAACTATATATGTGATATGTGCAGCTAATGCCTAAGTGCGATTAATGCAAATTCTTTCTTTCAGCAGCTTTGCAATCAACATTTTCTCAACAAAGGCAGATAGAAAATCCAATGCACTATGATGAAGTTGTTTTTGTTATTTTAATCTTCCAAGGCTGTGTTAACTGCAGAAAAACAGCATTTGTGAGTAAAAATATATCAGAACTCTGGCATATAATGTCTTATGAAAAATGCATAGTTAATAACAAATAAATAAAAGTAATGAATAATTATCAATAAACTAGCATATTGTAAATAATGGAAATTAAAACCATGCATGTTCTGTCAGGATTGAACTCAGTATTGTGAATTTTGCTCATCAGCACTAAGTCAAAAATATGAAAATAGATAAAAAATGAGGAAACATTTGCGATTTTCAAAATATTTACCTTAGAATCACAGAGTCACAGAATCATTTAGGTTGCAAAAGACCTCTAAGATCATTGAGTCCAATCTTTGACTGATCATCAACTTGTCAACTTGACCACAGCACTAAATGCCACATCCAGTTCTTTCTTGAACACTTCCAGGGATGGTGACTCCAACACCTCCCTGGGCAGCCCAATCCGATGCTTAACCACCCTTTCTGCGAAAAGATTTCTTCCTGATGTTCAGCCTGGACCTCCCCTGGCACAGCTTCAGGTTATGTCCTCTTGTCCTGTCACCTCTTACTTGGCAGAAGAGGCTGACCCCCACCTGGCCACACCCTCCTTTCAGGCAGATGCAGGGAGCAAAGGTCCCCCCAAGCCTCCTTTTCTCCAGGCAAAACACCCCCAGCTCCCTCAGCTGCTCCTCACAGCACTTGTGCTCCAGACCCTTCCCCAGCTCCGCTGCCCTTCTCTGGACACGCTCCAGCCCCTCAGTGTCTTTCTCGCAGTGAGGGGCCCAGAACTGAGCACAGGATTCGAGGTGTGACCTCAGCAGTGCCGAGCACAGGGGGACGGTCACTGCCCTGCTCCTGCTGGCCACACCATTGCTGATCCAGGCCAGGATGCCATTGGCCTTCTTGGCCATGTGGGCACATGTTGGATGATGTTCAGCCAGCAGTTTTATGAGAAGAGTAATTATGCATTAGAAAATGCAAAAAAATTAAAAGTACTCAAATTTCTTTCTGAAGTGTCTCCAATATATGTGGGACACACACATAGCACTCCGTTGTGGTATAATAGAAAAGTTGCATTGGCACTGTTTTAGTGAACCTTATCCATTTTACAGACACTTCCGCTATTCATCCAATAGTGTGTCAACTGCAAGTTTGGGTTGATGAGATATGTATTAAAGAAGAACTTTTGTTCTCTTATGTGCTGTAAATGTCTATGTCTATGGGCTCCCAAAGGCATTTGATTGTCAGATGAAGCAATCCCTGTGGTATTTAGCTTTTGCCAAGGTTGTGTCTGGATCAGGTGGAACAGAATGAGAATAATTAACTAAGGACTGAATGACTTGTTTGCTCACCAGACTCACCTCCAGGACCTGCATCATCTTGGATCTTCTGCTGTCCATTTCTATTTAGCTTGAGACAACTTATGATGGTGTTTGGTAGTTTTCCAGCTGGTTCCTCTATCTAATTCTGTGTACTTCACATCATGAATCCCAAACAGACTTGTAGTATGCAGACTACCAATACCTTTGTGAATGGATCAGGCAGGTGTGAGGTTTACTTTCACAAGCTTTAAAGGTTGTATCTAATCAGACCAGACAATAAATAACAACACTGTGTCCAGGTTTACTCAAAGCTCTGCTTCAGCTGAAGAAAAGAATACTTGAAGAATGTAATGGTATTTTTTGCTGAGTTGTGAACTTCACTATCTAGATGTTGAAGGAAAATACCTTTTACATTCTAGAAGAGTTGGTTTGGTATACAACCACATTTGGTTATGATAGTCCTGACCTCAGGAATAGTCACTGAGGCAAAGAATTTTCCTTTCCACTTCAGGATCACTATATTATAGACATAAAAGGAATATGGCCATGAGGAGCATTGAGGAAAGTAATTTTTAAAGCTGCAAGGGTAACTCAGAAGCACTGTCCAATGCTACCAATAAGTTGCATTGTGAAGTACTACTTAAAGCTTCAAGAGGAAATTGAAGACCTAAAAAGTCTCATTTTTGTCATGTTGAAACCCTCTTTCTTAGTGCTGAATAAAATGCAAATTTGCCTCCAAGCAAGTTGCTTACCATACAGCTGAAATGCTGCACATGGAACCAGTTGACACTTTGGTATTTCAGCAGTTTAGAACTTATAAATATGTATTTGCATTTTCCATGCTAAACTGTGTGGCTCTTATCCAGTTGTCACTGTCACTGCATCAGCCAGGAAACCAGTGGTAGTTTGCTTCACTGAGGACTGTATGAAATGTCTATGAGAAGGAAGTAAATTTAATGGAAACTGAAACATGTGAAGAACATTAACATGTTAACACAGAGTACCCTGTGCTAGGGATGATGTTTAGCACCAAAGGGCATTTTCCAGATGTCTTAATTCCTGAGTTCCCTCAATGGCAGGAGCTTGGCCTGAGGGCCAGCAAGGGCTTGTGCAGCAGGTCTCAAAGAATCTGTGAAAATGAAGATTTATTTCGAGGGAAGAAGAAAAATGCAGAGTGACTGTTTCACCTCCTTACACTCAGATACTGATGAATATTGTTAATCACTCAAGGCGGAAACACAGAGGACAAGAGGTCTGAAGGTTCATTTGGGAATTTCTTGCACGGAAGTCATGTCTGATTCATGTTCTAGGGCTGCTGAGGGCATCACCAGGACTGCGAAAAGCAAGTCTGTGCACCTCAAATGTAATACTTCATATGGCAACAGAATGCAGTGTGGAACACTCTGGCTTTACTATACATCCTTTCAAGCCACAGACTTCAATCACCAGACTCCATATATATTTCTATTTGGAAAAAAAAAAATAGACACTAGGTGAGTCAAAAGGAACAGGGATGACAACACTGAGAGCAATGTCCTGGCAAGGGTTTTCGTGCCTCAGTTAAAAGCAGCATGCACAGCCATAGACCTGTGTCCCCTCTGAGAGCAGACACTGGCTTGTGCTGCCTGGGGCCATGCTCAAAAGCACCTTCATACCTGTGGAAATCTCCCTAGTTTCTTCAGTGAGCCCTTGTTTAGGCTGCATTCAGACATTTAAAAGGATGAGGTTGTAAAACATGTCATAATACAGGGAAAAGGTAGAGTAAAAACTATCTTAAAATCACTGCCTTTTAAAATAAGTTTTGTTTGAACAAAGGGAAAGTAATGACAAGCTGTCTTCCTTGATGGTAGGACGAACCGCTTCAGCTGAGATCACATTTCCTTGGAGCATTTTTGCTGAGAAGAACTACATGGGGTTATCGCTACTGGCATGAACCTTTCATGGTGTCTTTAAACTGACAGCATGGGTAGGGAAAGGAAGGAAGGAGACACCTTGTGTGTCGTCCTGGATCGAAGCTCCTGGGTCCTCTAACCCAGTCCTTTCTCCGCTTGCCAGGGCTGTAGCAGGGGAATGGATTTAGTTTCTTTTCTGTTTTGGACATGACCTACAGCGTTAACGGCAGCAGTGCTTGCACAAAGACGGCAACCTTTGCTTCTGAAAGCTGATGGCCGGCATCCTGTCTCCCCAATTTTTGAAACGATTTATTTCCTAAGCTTCAGCCTCCCTAATGACATTTCAAAAGTTCCCTGGCAGGGAAGGGCTGGCAGGGAGCGCGGACCGGCTTCCCCGGCCGCTGGAGCTGCCAGGGAGCTGTCCAGCACCGCGGCGGGACTGCCGGAGGGGCCGGGGCCGGGGCGGCAGCGCCGGGAGGGCCCGGGATGGTCTCCGATCCCCGCGCAGGCACCGCCGCTCCCCGCGGAGCCGTGCGGGGCTACGGGGCCATCTCCCCGCTTCCCCTTAGCCCGGCTCCGAAGCGCAGCGCGCAGCGCCCTTGCCGCTCTCCCGGCAGCCAGCAGCGGAGGCTGAGCCTGGCCCTGCCCTCGGCCCGCCCCGCCCGGCGCTTGGGGCATCTCCCCGGCGCGGGGCA